>JAMKCH010013875.1:0-62894 GCA_023653785.1 Ophioderma brevispina | reverse complement strand
CTGGTGAATCTGGGATGATCTTCTGGAGCAGCGGGAGCGGATGTCCTCGGTGACTGTTGACAGATCGGGAGAGGTAAACGCCCCAAGAGTGCGGAGTAGTAGAAGGCAGACGGACCCTTACTATCAAACAGCAGTTGGCGGGGTTAGATAGTCATTCTCCACCAGAACATAAATTTTTCTCAATATTTTATGTGCAATGCCTACGTTTCAGCCACATGGGTGTATGCAAATTAAGGCACAATGCTTACACAAGTTACCAGAGATCGTCAGTAGAAAAATAGATTAATATGGAATATAAATTGTAACGCTCCACAAAAGTTGGGTGTCAATGTTCACAAAATTTTGTTTCACAAGTTTGATCAAATAAAGGTAAAGTAGAAAATGAAAGCCAATTGGGTTTTTACAAGTAAGGACAAGTTTCTCTCTATAACATGCCATACTACACTATGAAAATGTCAATTTATGATATGCAAAGCTATCTAGGAGAAGAAATACGCAAAAAAATAATAAAATCTGAAAATTGGCAAGCCATTTGAATTATGCAAAAATTAGTTATGCTTCACCAATCAGGTTATGTATTTCTATATAACGTTTGAAGCATAATATACTTATTTAAGTAAACTATTCATGTTAAAGGCCTGTTTGGGGGGGACCGATGCAAACCAGTTAATTAGGACTAAGTATACAACAAAATGATGTAAAAACAAGGAATTGGCGGCCATTTTGGATTTATGCAATTAGGGTACATTCCACCACTTGGATTTTTGGACTTTTAGTATGTCATTCTGGGGACCTTATAGATATGCAGGGGGTGATTGGAATGAAAGAAATTCTATTGCACAATTTTTTCCAGGTATATAATATAGTTCCCAGCCTATCAGCCATCTTGGTGAACGTTATTGAAACCATTCGCTGAGAAGGTTCCCAGCTATGAAAGGCTGACTTTGATTTTCTTCGTAAACTTCCTTACATCTGTTCAAACCAAATAGCTTCTCTTGTTGCTTTGATGTAACCTAGGTTTATTTTAATACAAAAGTTACCCTCAGACATTGGTATAAAAGCTGTGGAATTAAAAATTGGCTGGAGACATATCCGTATCGATGCCAACAAACGATTTTCTGCCCAATTTATACCTGAAGCTATCTTGCTTATCCTTGAAAAACAACGTATTCTGTTTTAACGATACATTCTACAAAAAACGACAGGGACAGCAAGGCCGAAAATGGCTTCAACAGTGCCACATATTCCTGGATTCTTAGAACAAACATTATATGATCAAATTATGTGACAAGTTAACCAGACGTCCGTTATTATGTGAAAAAACACTGGCTTAGATATCTCGACGACTGCTTCATCATTTGAACAACAGTATGGCGATCTTGATAATCTGTGTCTATGCTAAATCTTCAACTCAACCCGTATATTCAGTTCAAGTCTTTTTCGAGCAATTCCAATTTGCCATTTCTTGATGTAGATGTACAAACTTGACCGCTACAATTAATATCCAAATGATATTTGCTATAAAGCCACCGACCGACACCTCAATATTCTTGATTTCAAATCATTGTCATCCAAAAGATACCAAAAGGAATATTCCCTTCAATCTGTCTCGACGAATTTGTACCATCGTTTCAAGAATAGCGTTAAAATCACAGAATGAATGAATTGAAACATGTTCTATTAAACGGACATTACCCTTTAACTATTGTGAACGAGGTATCGAGAAAGCCATCTAAATATCAGATGAGAGGACCTACTCTTTCCCAATTCCACAACACAGGTTAACAAAGGGATTCTTACTTTTGTCCACTCGCACAATCCAAACAAGTTAATTCTTGGAAAGTTGTTAGGATTCTATCCACACTGATCACAGCCAGCGAAAAAATTCTCTCGCATTCTGAAATAAAGATTTATTTGTTGACTAAAGGAATTGTTTTTAAAATCCCAAGCGGGTTTTGTAAACTGATGTTAAGTCTCCTACCACTTAAAAATAAAGCTAAGGAATTAGAGAAGTTTGATGATTGATCTTGCTTAATGTGAGTTTAAATACACTAAACACGTAAATCACATTTTCGGGATTAAGAAAAAACAGACCCTTTTCCACATTTGCCGGGTTTTTAAAACATCTAATCAATGTAAGTGGGTACATTCGCCTGCTGGAAAAGACCCTTTTACGTTTTTTTGTATTCATGCACCATATGCAACTTGAATAAAAAGCCCCCCCCCACCTCTCCCGGGAGAACGTACAATACTTATAAGGGAGGCTGTTTACAAATTACAGTGATTTGACACTGTTGTGGGCAGAAAAAGATTTTAATTTTAAGAAAAGCTAGCGGACGTAATGAATGTCGGCCTTTCCAATCCTATAAAATATGTTTAGTACTCTTGATCCATAAAATCTAATTAGAGTAAAAAAAAGGAGATTGGAAATCTTATTTTTTCGAATTTAACTTGGATGTCGCCTTACATATTTTTTTTCCGATTTTCTTTTCTAAAATATTTGTAAAATGACTATATGCTCTGGCATGATAATTTTCGTCACACGCGGTCGCCCCTGTGCTGCCGCTAAGTAGCACAAGGCGCGGCCGCGCCGGACTTTTCTAACACCGCGCAGAGAGAATTTTATCGGCCTCTCAAAATAATAACATTCGAACCAGGGAATCTAAACATGCTTGACAGTGCCGATTTTGCTTGTAGTTCCGATCAGGTTTTTCTATTAGAAATAGGAGAGCTTCCATTCACAGACACGAGTATATCGGCGCCCTCATGTCACAGCTCATCAATCGGCAATGACGTTCCACTACCCACCCCTCCAACAATGTGACCTGGGCCCCCCGTGGGGCATTTGTGGGCTACTTCCTGGCCCCTCATTGGCGTTCCCCTGGGGCCACTTGTTTTTGTCGTCGGGATTCAAAGGTTCCTAAGTGGGGAAGCTGAACTGGAAGCATGTTAACGGCTAATTAATGCTTTTAATAAAATTTTTAATTTTAGTATTTTTGTACTTGATTGTTGGATATTGTTTTAATTCCACTTTTCATTAGAGCATCACTTGCATATCACTACTAACATGGTTACAAATATGTATGTACTTACCTTGTGGATTCGAACCGGGGAACTCATATCTAAAGTCTAATGCTCTATCCCGTCGACCACTTGTACTTACTGACAAATTGGCATCAATTAATTATTTACAGGTTGTTGGAAGTTAAAATGATTAAACCTGTACGTTATGGCCTTCATATCGACAGGGATGATTAGTTGACCTATTAATCAAGTTAGATAATTATTTGATACAAAGCATGGAAAATACAACATTTTTACCCCCGGCAACTGGGCTCAAAAATGGGCATCCTGGAAATGCCCATCTTTGCATATGAGTAAAATAAACTCAGCCGGCCAATTGAAACCTACAATGGCCCCATTTAATAACCACTTAAAGCCCAATTAAAGAACCTCTCATTGACCCATTGAAAACTTACAATGGCCCCATTTGGGAAACCCACTTAAAGCCCAGTAAAGAGGCCTATCAGCTACCCAATGAACAACTACACTGGCCCCATTGTAGAAATCCCAATTTAATTCCCATGCCTCAACGTAAAGCCCAGTAGAACCACGTGAAAACCCAATTGGGCCCCACTGACCATTAACTTGGTGTAAACCAATGATGGGTAGCCCCGATTAATCCCCCATGGGGACCAACACAAGTAGGGCGGGCCCCATACACACCCATAATTGGGTTTCCTACAGTGGGGCCCTCAGGAAGCCCACATGATACCCATTTCCACCATGCCCCATACAAACCCACATGGGCCCCATGAGGCCTAAACCCATCATGGGTTACCTATTTACAACCCACATGGGCACCATTAGGAATAGCCCACATAAACCCCATGCCCACTATATTCCCAGCTTACCCACACAAAACCACATGGGGCCCCAGCACGGCATGTTGGAGGGTATGTAGCAAGAAAAAGGAGGTTCTGAGAATTTACGCATCACCCCTTCTCGCCAGCACCGCCTTTTCAGAGAACGTGATTCACGCATAATCGAATTCCCATGAGTCTCAAATTCAATCAATCAAAAGTGTTTTCGGAGTTACCTAACATCAAAGCATGCAAGAAGAAAATAAGCTACGCCCTACGATGAAATTAAGACAAGAAACAGACGCCTATTTTTAAAATGACTGCGCCCGTCATGAACGCGCCGTTTGGGAAAGGTGTCCCGTTCCATTTAATTATCTTCCTTGTTTTAATCCTAGATTCGAACTGCATCGCGCATCACTCCTTCATCTGCTCGCCACCGATCAACATGCATTTTTCACCGTGCTCGACACTCTCAACCTCATGCAATGCTCCGAGTCATCCCCAATACCGGAGAAATTGGATCTGGCAAAATATAAGATCCCCACGATGCAGCCATCCTTCCGATACTGCACCACCAGGCAGCGAACTACACCAGCTCAACGGCAGCCAATCTGCAATTGTAGGTTTCAAAATTAGTTTAAAACATTTTTCATCTCGTGTTGTTTTTCGTCCCAAAGAAAAGCGAAATGTGCGTTTGTTTAAAAACAATTTGTCTTGGTCATATATTTAAATTTGATCATGAAATTAACTTTATTTTAGGGCATTTCATCGAATCAGCATTTCGTCGATCCACGGCCCATCGTTGCTGCACATGACAAACATGACAAAGCTATTTCGTCTTGGTCATTTAATTTCACATTAGAATGTTTAGCTCAGTATATTTCGTATCTTGCCTCTATGCATATGGGCCATGGCTAAGAGTTAGGCAGAAACAAACACATCTTCTTTCACCTCATTTTTTTTTGTCTTTTCCACCTCTTTATTCCTTTTCAACTCATTTTCTTTCAGCGCATTTTTCTTTCTTTACGACCATTTGTCTTTCGTTCCTTACCTCATTCTCATGTGATTCTTTCACCTTTTTTTGTCTTCTTTACTTTTAATATTAACACATAAAAAAAATTTCTTTATTTGTTCTTAATCTTGTTTGTATTTTTTGTGTTGCATATAAACCAACGAAACAGGATATGATTTTTCCTCCGATTGGAGGTGGACCCTGAGAAATGCATTTAGATAAAGTTAATTTTATTGGATTAATATTGAATTTTAATGACCAAAGAGAAATGTTAAACGAACTCGCACATTTACAGGTTTCTTGAGACATGAAAAAAGAAACTAATAAGATATGAAATACAACGCAAAATGTTTTAAAAATCAAAAAACAAAAAAACACGCGTTTTTTTTTTAAAAAAAAAACAACAACTTATGATTCCACGGCCAACTATATTTTGCTAATTGAAGAAAGTCACTGCTTTGAACAAAAAAGTATTTTTTAAGTTTTTGATTTTTTTTTAACAAACGCACATTTCAGGTTTCTTGAGACAAAAGAACTTAATAAGATCTTAAATACAAATGGCAAAATGTTTTTAAACTAAGGTGGCAACGGCCTATAGTAACAGCCTTCAGGAGTGCTCGAAAAAAACTCAAAACTTATGAGATGCCAATTGCGCACGGCCACTATATTTGCTCATTAAAGAAAGTCCCTGCTTTGAACAACAAAAGGCAGACGGACAGGCTCAGAACGTTCACGCAGAAGTTCTAAAGCGTTTGCATCGGACAGAGAATTAGGGAGCTAGCAACTCTCATGATCGTCGACCAGTCTAGGAATAAGTTGAAGCGCGTCAAGAACGCCAAGTTGTAAACGCATGTGATCGAAGCAATACCAGCATGTGTCATAGAGTGTATATTAAAAAAAACAAAAAGAGAAGCCCTAAAAACAACAAACAACAAAAACAATACAAAACGCCCATATGAAAAACGTTCAAGCAAGCTACTGATTCTAAATTTTATAGACATCTTATGAACTTAAACGACTGAAAAATTAAGCAAGAAACTTTTTAATAAGAATAGCCTATATAACATCATTGTAAAAAACATCTGCATTATGTCCATAAGGAAAACGTTTGAATAAATACGTTCGTTATAAAACAAGCGTACAGGGTGTCTCAGAAAGAATTACAACCTAACTATAGGCGACCAAACTTACAAAGAAGTATCACATTTGGAAATTTTAAAAAGAATGTTTTTTAATTTTTGAGTTTTTTAACATTTTTAATGTACCTCCATCACTCGATTCGGTTCAGTAGTTTTAAAGAAAGTCGATTATGTAACACATGTCAATGACCACGTCCTTCCAAGTTTGCTCTCAATAATTCGAGGTGATGTTAACTACCGCTGATTTACTCGTGTTATCTGTTCAGCTGTTCTTCTTTTTCATTCCCCAACGAACCGCCTTGTTTAATATTTGTGAGTTCATGCCATTTTGTTCGTTTTATTATTGTAATAAACAATTACCCGTGACAATTATAACAAAAATCCACAGAAATCAAAACTGGTAATACCAAACAACCAATAAATCTTGTAGAAAATGTGAAATATTTTAAATATTGAATGCATTAAATTTCTGCATGTAATGAATTGAGAAGTTTAATCCATACTTTAATAGGTGGATAAACTGAACAATTTTTTACATTTTTTTTTAAAATGAATGATTTCATGATATTCAAAAACTTCAAGTTGCGCTTTTTTATAAAAACTAAAATCTAGACACAATCTGAATCAATTCTTAGCAAACAGAAAAAGTGGAACATTGGTGGTTGAACCGTTTTTTGAGATTTTTATAATTCACAACCTAGTTTGAATATCAACTTTGTCTTCAATATTTAATTTCAAAGCAAAACGTTTCTAGAAAGCTGCCTGATAATATGCAATTCAAATTTAAATGAAAAAGGAATTTGCCCTGGATTTACGACAGCCATGGTATTAAATTTAATTTTGTCAAAAAGACTGAAGATGCCGCTGACATTTCGTTCTTCATATTTCTTCGATTTGAACAAGTGAAAAGAAAAAAAAAGATGTAAATTTCTTTTGTAATGGTATGTGCATAATTATTTTGACCTGGTGCAAAATACATTATTTCTTATTTTGTTTTAAGAAATAAAATAAAATGAATGAAGTATTGATTATTTTTCGCCTGTTCTTTCTGAATCACGTTATTACAAAACTTGAGAAGTAATTGTCCATTGACATGTTGTTACATCATCGCTTATTTCTTCAAAAACTACTGACCGAATCGAGTGCTGTTTAATTAAAATATTGAAACTAATTGTGGTGGAGATTCTTTTTAAATTGATCAAAATGTGATACTCACTTTGAAGTTTGGTCAACCATAGTTTAGGAGGGTGTATATCTTTCTGAGACACCCTGTTAATTGTTTTTAAAAAACGTATTGCAGCTAATTTATGAAAAGAAAATGGATTTAATCGATTGGCAACCATTTTTCAAACCGATAATATACATTTTGATACCAAAACATCCTATCAACGTTTTCGCACAGCATATATCTTTTACAACGTTTGTAATAAAACAATTTGGCTGAGACTTCCGTATCGCGTTACACCGGGTTGTAATGGTGTTCTGCTACAAATGTTTGCCAAACATTTGCACAAGCATTTGCCAACGTTCGTCTAAAGCAGCTGTGTAAAGCGATTGAACATTGGCAAGCTTTGATATAATTGTTTGAATTGATTGAACAATCTGCTGCTTCTGTGCGTGAAAAGTCGCGACTGCTGTAGACAGGCGACAATTAACACAACGATTAGAATAGGGTCTCGATAACGCCCGGTTGTACTGGTTCGCACAGCCGGTAACTGCGTCCGCTTGAGTCAAACAAATTTTTTACTGCGACTACCGGCTAGCACACATGACGACACTGAGTTTCACACATGGCAGGGGCCAATTTGGGTTTTGCGCTTAGTACCAAACAACGGATTAAAGAGGACTTGACATAGGCCTACGAAAAGTGTTAATACCTTTTATCAACAGCCTCTATGCTGACGTCGCTGAGATCCTTTTCGCTGAAGAGTTCTAGCAAAAGTTGATCGAGCCATCAGGGGTCGTACCCATCTCTTATGATTGTGCAGACCAGGGATCTAACTAAATCGGGAGTAGGACACGGTCGATCAAGAAAGGGATGCGCTAACTGCACACTGTCTGCAATAAATCTGTTACTTCTAGTTCGCGGGGCAGTCGTGCGTGGGCGCTAATTACTACTACCGTCAATCCTCCTCGGTTGACGTCATGTTGACGTTTTATTCATACAATAATGAATTAGGTAGCTTTTAGTCGGAAAATGGTGGCGCTATCACCATCGTCGAAATTGTCCCTGTGGGCATTTTGTACATCAAGGGGTGTCACCCGCCTTGTGCAAACCTAGAAAAAATATACTGAGGATACCCGCTTTTTCAGTGCCCATAGAAGCGGTATGCCGAACTGGCCCGTTACAGGCCCGATAAGTGGCGTGCGGATCGTCGCGGATACTGCTCGTGGCGAGAAAACGGGCAGCGCGTACGGTATACCGTAACGGATCGATAACCGGGCTGACGAACCGTCAGAGCCGTTAGCCGTTAGGTTGCCAGAATTACCGTTTGAAAGCATTACTGGGGCCATTATACCGTAATGTTTGGCCTGGGACGGAAGGAAGCAAGAACCCCCAGTCCTCTGCGAGGAGACTCTTAGAGTGTGCAGGCAATGGTGAACCATTTGCTCTGATAGCGTCCCATTAATGGGGGTGGAGAGTGGACACCCTCTCCCGGAAGATAAAGGGGCCGTCAGTGGGCCTTGGCACCGTCCTTCCAGCATGTTTCTCGCTTCGGTCTTTTTTTAAGAGGCTACAGCTCTCCACGTGAACCTATTTGCCTCCGCCGGGCGCCGTGAATCACCAGCTTCCGACGGACAATTCGCGATTCAAGATCCCCCCCCCGTTGCGATGATGCCAAAAGTCTTTCGAGAAGTTTCTCAGTCCGACACTTGACTGGTTCTCGGTTAGCGTCCATGCAGCCATCGGCTGTGGGGTAATCCCCCCCAACGGTTCGAATAGCTGCTGTCATGGACCTTTTCTTTTCTCCCTCAGGCACGGGATCTGGTAAGTGGGTCCTCTAGCCGACCCGTTCGTCCCAGGGCATACCATCGGCGCTCTCAACCTGACTGTCTGGCGCATTTCCGCCAATTGTTCATTCAGACGAGACTTTCTGCGCTCCTTGCTCAGGCAGTGCGGAGATTCTCGACTCCGCCGGTTCTATAGATGCTGCGCCAGAGAGATCGATCCACTGTCTGCGTCTGTAGGGCACATTGTGAATTTCCTAATAGAAATCTTTCACAAGGGTTTTGGTGCCCAAACAGTCGGGGTGCTGACCCACCGCGATTGGGGCACTCCATCGGGGTTTCAGAGCCGACTCAGTTGTCTCTAATAGCCCAATTCTCACGAATCTGCTGAAGGGCCATTCTTCAAAAAAGTCAACCGTTTTGATAAAAAATGAAGTTAATGGTAATGCAAATTTCTTTACATTATCATGTTAACCATCCTTCCAAGTTTCCTGCATGATATTTTTAAACAATATGTTCACCTCAAACACCCTCATTTGCATAAATGAACGTGTTTAATATTTTGGGATAAAAAAGTGTGATTATTACACCATTTTGCTTCTTTAGTTTTATATTGAATAGCATTTAATTTTTGTTTGTTTGAAATACTGCCTAAAGTATTGCGTGGACTTCAATTTTTCAAAATTATGTGGAAAAAATTACAAATTTATAGGAAATAGACAAGTAATTAACAAAGAATTTTAATTGACTTTGGTATGTCACACACGTGACCAAAAAGACAAAGAAGTTTTTATTACAAGAAAACCCCTGTCTCAGTAATGTTCATATTTCATGTCAAAAGCCAGTTTACCTTCCGTTATACAAACTAAATGGTTTAGATCTTTCTTCTTTCAAAAGTTATTGATGGGCTAATTACGGTCACAACACTTGAACCGCATCATCATTTTAGTAATTGAAGGGCATAAATTTCTGGTCATATTGAAAAAGGTAGCAGTGTTAACTTTTATTACTAGTTACAATATGAATATGATCAGTTTAAACAAGAAAACAACAATTAATTTTAATAAAGACTGGCTTAAACTTGATTTCCATGTGTCTTTTGAAAGTTTCGAGTGAAGTTGTCAAATTTAGCAGACTTGCACTATTTCAACACAGGAAATCTGCATACTAGGAGTAGCATTGCTCTTTGTATGTTTTACTGATGACATTGTGATGAAAGTGTTTGAAACAGTTGAGAATATGGAAATACACAAGATTTTATTACAACTTCGTTTTTGGTGCACATTAACAATGGTCACCAATTTTGTGTTATAAGTCAATGGAGATGTCACACACGTAACCACCAATGTCACACACGGGACCGTACTTAGTGATATAAATTTGTTAATTACCAAATAAAGTTTGCTTGTTACTTTTAATTACCAACATTGTTGTAATGACAATGTACCAATGTCTTTCTGAAATAAATATAAGAATGTGAGTACTTAAATAATCACAGAATTTTACAGTTAAAGTTTGAATTCTAAAAACCCCTTTTTGTCTGAGGTCACAAACGTGACCGAACTTTATTTGCCCCTCATAACAAAATAACCAATCTGGCGAAAGTGGAACCATTATTTTTGGTTAGGTTTGGACCAAAGGTTAGTCATTATACCAAAAGTAATAACAGCTTGGTTATATTGGCAAAACAGCATTGGGTTGAAAATCAAAATTTCCCGTTTTAAAGTCACAAACGTGACCGAAGAATGGCCCTGAATATCATGTTGTCAGCACATCACCCGGTTTGTTCACTCGTTCCGGAGTGGAACCTGCCGCTAGTGCTCCAGGTCTTAGCGTCTTAGGAATTTGAGCCACTAGAGAATGTCATTCTCTTTGATCTGCCTAGGAAGACGGCGTTTTTCGTGGCAGTCGCCTTGGGGCGACGGGGTTTCCAAAATACATGCTTTGATCATTGGTCGAAGTATGGCGTGTCCATCCTCTCACGGGCGGGTTTTCTTACAAATAACCAGACCTTGCCTGTTACGTCACACCCAGTGTTTCTCCAGGACCAGGCATTAGCCGCTGACGGGGTCAGAGAAACCTTGGTGCCCAAACTAAAGTGGTATCAAGCATACTGAAAGGCTTCGGAAGACAAAACAGGTTTTCATCTCCTCGGCCCTCTCCCTTAAATCCTTAAATGCCATTTTTCCACTTTCGTAAATCACAGAGCGGACCCCTGTTTTGTGTTTACAGGGAAAGCGCTCCTAGATCTAACAACACAAATACCGATACCGGGACCGCTACCTCTTTTTTTGCGATGATCGTCAGGTTGTTGGTCATTTTCCTCTAGGGACATAAGGGATATAGCCCAGCAACGTGGAAGAGGATCTGTTGCTACTGCAGCACTGTGTGCCGGTAGAAGTGGGCACAATCAAGAGCTGTAGGTAAGTCTCTCGGTGAGAGACGGGGATATTCTAGAGGCTACCCTCCCTTTCCTTCTTCCACCGCCTGAGACTCCCGCTGAGACTACCAGTGGGATACTGTGCAAAAGTAAGGTCGCGGAGGATAGCTACCCGGAGGGGGGGGGGCACTCCTATATGAAATGGATATGGGTGTAAGACTCGTGCTTCCAAACCCAGGGGCATTCTGTGACCCACTGAAAAAATAGGGGTCTTTGGGTGATAGAGAGCCAAATTGCCACAAAATGAGGGTTTCCAAGTGATACATTTACAAAATTTTCCAAAAATGGGGTCTTTGGGTGAGATTTTTGCAAAATTTTCTAACAAATAGAGGTCTTTGGGTGAAAATTTTCAAAATTTCCCCCAAAATAGGGGCCTTTTGGTGACAGTGTTAAAATTTTCACAAAATATGTGGTCTTCGGTTGAAATTTAAAAAGTGGGTCTTTGGATGACAACGATGCTGAAAAAGGGGGTCTTAACAGCCTTACATACGCGTCACTTCCAAGATGGTAGGTCCCCCGGGGTAGCTATCTAGACCGCGGTATATTTCCCTCTCAGAAGTGAAAGGGGGATACGCTAGCGATCAACACCTACCCTGCGTGACCTTAAGACGCACCCACAATGGTTATCCACCTGCAAGGTCTCTTGAAGATTGTATTCTTTACCATATGGAGAAACAATTTGACGTTTCACCGTGTCGATTCACCGCGTGTTGGCGGTTAATCGTCCGAAATTTAGTGCGCGCTACGTTTTATATGTGGTATAGAGGTTTCTGTTCGGGCCCAAACGAGACATAACTGCTAGAAATCTGTATTTTAATCAATATTTTTGAATTAAAAATCTTGCCACCATCTTGAAATCCAATATGGTAGCCACCTGAAGAACACTTATCATCAGTGAGAGTTCCTGAGTATCAAAAACATAGATATAGATACCTGAACTTAAATCAGAACTGCTACAGAACTGGAAATATGGCTAAAAATGGCAAATTTGACAGGCTTTTTTTAAATTTCATGCGGCCATCTTGAAATTCAATATGGCAGCCTCCAAATAAAATGTATGTATGTGTGTATGTGTGTATGTATGTGTGTATGTATGTATGTACGTATGTATGTATGTATGTATGTATGTATGTATAGTTTAATTATGTATAGTTTAATTTTGTATCAAGACTTACGGGGAAGTTTGGCCTCTTCTCTGCCATGATTTTATATGCCATTGTGTATCATTGTTCCGAAAATCATGTTCATATTTTACAGGGGGATTGGGCAGCTCCTATGATGTGCTATGGTGAAGATGATAAGTGGTATCTGGTTGGACTGTTTTTAGCGTACGTTGGCGAATGCGGAGATAACACAAGTATATACTCTCGGATGTCCTATTTGGTGGACTACTTAACCAATGAAATCAACCGAATTCAAAGTAAGTGGCTGATTGCGCGTTAAATGGAGAAGATGAAAGAAAGGAAGAAGTAATAATAAATTAGACGACGAAGAGTAGTAAGTGTTATAATCGAAACCCAGGCCAAGAATATGCCATATCCTCCACAGTAATTGGGCTATTCAGAAAAAAACGGCCCCCTCTATAGGGGCGGGCCGGAATTCCAGACTTTTTTTTGTAACTTTTTGAAAGCTGGAATTCCAGAATTTAACTGTCTAATACGGGGTGGAAATTCCAGCCATTTTAGGAAGAGGGTGACGGAATCCCAGTGTTTTTACGATTTTCAGAGGAACAGTCGGACAAAAGATCATATTTTTAACACCTCTAATACCCTAAACCTAATCCTCGGAATTTCATGTTTTTTTTTTTTATTTTACATTGGTTAGGCTAGGAATTCCTTGAATTTACGGAAGGTAATGTCTAGAATTCCTGGTAATTTACTGAAGGTAGCATCTGGAATGCCAGATAAATTCATGGAAGGATCGCCCAGGAATTCCAGATATGTTTGTGCACAAAAATTGTTGCCCTCTATGGGGGAGGACAATTTTTTTTCTGGAATAGCAATTTCATAAAATTAAATTTTAAAATGATCCATTAATCTGTGGCGATTCCAAGGGTAAAACCAGAAGAATGAATGTACCTGATCACTTCCCCCTATTGAAATAAGCATTACCAGATTTTCTATCTAAATCGCTCTCAATCAACAAACTTGGTACTTGTACAGGGGGACCCAATAAAACTTTACTTACCCAAATAAAGGGATCTTTTTTTCCACTTTTTTTAATTTATTTGATATCTGTGGATTTTATTTTACATAAGAATGGGTAATTGAGCTCTTGCTGAAAAAAAATTGTTCATTTTGGTTCAGTGGTTCGCAAGATATGGGCCACTGAACAATATCAGCAACAGCCTTTGTCCACGGAGCATATCAAATTAAAAAAAGTGGAAACATATCACTTTCATTGGGTAAATTTTTATTGGGTCACCCTGTACAGTTATTGCAATGATTAATGGCTGCAATAGTTGCTGTAGCGAACCTGACAATCTTTCTCGCCAAATAACTACATGCATGAAGATTGTTCATATGATGACATCCACCATTATCATTATATATGATGATTGGAATTTGACTATTGAACTTTTTATTCATTGTAGATTGCAGTGAGCCAGCCTACAAAGTAATGATGCGTACGTGTTCCTGGATGGAGAGAGCTGTGATGGTTTAGAAGAGTGCACAGATGGAGAAGATGAAAGTGACTGTCCCGGTAAGTCAATATTCAATATGTGATGAAGATACTACTTTCTTTTAAATAGTCCAGTTAAAGGGGGGGGGTGTTAATAATTCAATAAGCCAAATTGTTGCATACAAAAAGCGATAATTGCATTATTAAATTCTGTAGAATGTACCATCAATACCTTCTTATTTGATCGAATTGGGGCACACGGTTCCGGAGATATGGTCGATCGAAGTGAAGCAATGTGTGCAAAAGTTGTTAAAATTGCCACTATTCCGTACTTTTATGGGTTTAGGAATATTTCTGCGTATTTGGGATAGATATAGATATAGTAGATAGAAGTAGAGAGACGATATAGAATATATAGAGAGTCTATATATATATATATATATATAGATGTAGAGATATATATATATATATAAATAATGCTATATTTATATATATACCCAATAAATATATAATATATATATATATATATATATATTATATAATATATGTGCAATTATCCTATACTTTTATGGGTAGAATTTCTGCGAATTTGGTTATATATATATAATAGAATATATAATATATATATATATATATATTATTATATATATAATTAAAACGTTAATAACACCGTGTATAAGCTTGTATACATTTAATAAGGACAAAATAAGACATTTCTACAAAAACACAATTATATATAAATATAATATTATATATTATTTTATATCTTATATTATATATATATAATATATATATATATATTATATATACGCCACTTACGCTCTATCAGATTTGCAACTTTGAAAGATATTGGAATTGGTCTACTTTTAAAATCCAAAAATGCCGTCAGAGACAGTACTGTGCACGTATTGTGCGGTAGGTACTGCCTTTGCATTTTGTTGGAAAAATTTGAACTTCTGTCAACCGTTTTGAATAGAAGGAGTGGTGTTTAGAGATATACATGATATGTTATGTGTTGAAGTTTCTCCAGGGCCGAAAGCTTGTTTGTTTTTTTTTTGTGAAAACGAAAAAAGGTTTTGGAATTTTGGGACGATTGTGAGGCAGTGGTTTCAAGAAATTTAGTGTTTGTTTTCGTCCTCCGAACGGCCATGTGGAATAGTCCATGTTCGTAAATAGGGGGTACACTTAGTAACGTGGTGATGTGTACGTTATTTGTGGAAATAAATGGCCTGTATAAATTTTCACTGATGGTGATGTGAATTATCCATTGAGATAGGTATGTTTTATTCTTTATAGGCTAATAGAAAAAAAAAATAGTTCCTGAGTTGTAGTGTTTGTTTGTAGTGTGTTTGAGTAATTTGGTTCGCTTTTATTCTCGACCCCCCCCCCGGTAAATATTATTTCTCGGGCTATTAGTGGTCGTGTCAATCTGTCTTACATAGCTGTGACCAATGGAGCAGATTACACATTTTTATGATAAGATCCTCAGTGGCGCAGCGGTTTTTAAGGGCCCGCCTTAGCACACGTGTTATTTTCCCCGTTGGTCCAGGGTTCGAAATCGGTTCAAAAGCAGTTTGATTTTTTTATTGTTGTTATTTAGTTTTGTTCTGTTTGAGCTGTTTGTTACCAGGGGAAAAGATGTGCCGTTTATTTTGCTTTTTCCTTTTCCCCGAACTTTTTTCTTCTTTTTAACAACCTACACAGCTTAAAGGAATCACGAAGTGGGAATAAAGGTAAAATGAAACAATTACCAATGGAAACAAAAAGAAAAAAATTTAAACATAAATATAAAATACAAAATAAAAAATTCAAAAGAATTAATGAATTTAATGAGTGAAAAAAAGAAAACGCTAAAAGGAGACACAAAAAAGAACAGACAATAAACAAATAAGAATTTAAAAGAAAAAAACATATAAATTAAAATAATTTAAAAATACATTAAAATAATATAAGCAAATTAATTAAAAATAAAACATTAATAAACAAAAGTATTAATAAACAAAAATAAATGTAAAATAACAAAAAATGCCCAAATACATGAAAATACATCAATAAGCAAATGTACTTACTTAAAATGAAAAATGAACTATAAAAATAAAATGCTTAAAATAATAAAAACTAAAGAAAATTGAATAAATTAATTTTCTCTTATTTCCATATCATCGACATTGCTAATGAGTACAAACAAAGGAAGTGAGGAAAAATAATACAATTATATAGCGGAGATGGACCAAAAAGGGCCAAGTTGGCAAGACGATGGCACCTCCGTTAATAAAAGTAATAGAAAATAATTCAAAAATAAAACCTACAAAAATGTTGCAACAACAAAGTTAGGTAGCTTATATGACCCAGTTAATGAAACAAACACTGCAAAAAAAATTAAAGTAGAGCTAGTATACGATATCGCATGATGTTTCGCTTTTAAAACGCATACATGTTTTTAGAAACACTAATATTCGGTGTGAAAATTCAGTCCAGTATTGTGGGCCCATTGTTTCTTATCCCTCTTGATGAAAACAAAGGTTTTTACAATGTCTAACGTAAAACTCGTCTGTGTTACGAGTGTTTCCATAATTAAAGTAATTAACAAAGACATTTGGAAGTTGGTGTGAAAAAATTGTCCATTATTTAACACCCACAGAGCGAGTTTGAGTATAAACATAAAATACATAAGCAAAAAGAAAAAATAAAAAAAAAAAAAACAATTAAAATTTAGTTGGAAGCATATGAAAAATAACCAAAAATTACCGTTGATAAAATACGAAAGCAAAGGGTTGGTTGAGAAAGATATGGAGTGGTATTATTAAAATACAATCAAAATAAAACGAGAGTAATAATAAATAAACTAATGACTGAGCATAAAATAGGAACAACGTTAGTAAGTAAATGAAAAGTTTAAAAAGCAATAAGAAATAATAAAAATATCGAATACGAACAAAAATTAAGTAAACAATCAAATAAGCATTTAAATGGGCAAAATATAGGACAAATATTAAACTAAAAAGTAAATACAAATTAATTTTAAAGAAATAAAACATGAATACACACCGTGAATATTTATTGGAAAAAAAATACATTTAAAAATCAAATACGAAGAAGAAGAAAAAAAGTTTTTAAAACAATTATAAAATAAAAAAATAGAAATGTGACAAATAGTGACCAAAATAATAAATAGGTTTAACAAAGCTAATAAAATATAGAAAAAAAGTGGAGAAAAAGGTAAAAAACAAAATATACAGTTTTATAAAATAATTAAAAAAATATATATTTTTTTCATTTTTTTTTTCATTTTCAATGTGGTTGATAATGAGAAGAACCTGAATGGGTGGGGAAGGGGTTGTGTTGGGGGAAGGGGGGGGGGTGATGACAGAACACTGTGTTAATGTGGATACCCCGGGCCGTTGATGGAAAGGAACCCCGGGGGTAGTTGGGAAAGGTAGTCTGGGAGGTTGAGAAGGAAACCTGGGAGAGGTTTAATGGTATGCCCAAAGATGGTATTGCCACATTTATATTCCGTCAAGCGCTTCCGCCCAATATCATATAGAGCATGACGGAAATCAATGTAATACAAACAAAAAAACATTGGTAGTTGGGGATGGGTATAGGTGTTGAAGGAATTAGTTGAAATGTGCCTGTGTACTGTAGGTAATTACACCCAATACTTGTTTATTGATTACCATTTTAATTACATATACACTATCGTGATAGCGTCTTTTGTTGTTATCTATTGTGTTCCCGTGCCGTTATCTTACTACGATCGGGGTTTTCGAGAAGGCTACCGGGGCGTTATTTTTAATAACAGCTCTAGAGCCTGTTATTTTTAATACATGCAAACACTCGGAAGTCGGGCGTAACACTAAACACGCGGGTCACGGCAATGGTTCTAGAAAATACAATGTCCTGACAAATATATACAGCGGCGCGATCTGTATATATACTGATGGCAAACTTAAGATACAAATTCTATGGGGTCAAACTATGCAACCTATGTATGTAGAACATTGAGCGGTATGCTACCTGTAATTAAACTTTAAAAATTGATTGCTCTTTTACATCAAACATTTCTCAATAAATGGACAGACATCCATTTATTATTTTTACAACAGCAAATATATGATATATTCAGATATTTGATTTTCCTACTGTCATTTTAAAATGTGTATGCAGAACTGCCAATTCCTTTAGGTAATTGCAAAAAGACAAAAATCAAACATAACAAAAACCTACTCCGTGAACATTAAGATTTGACCAAAACGAGGTATAATATAGAGGGCACCCCCCCCCCCCCCCAAAAAAAACACAGTACTAAGTTCAGCTTCACCTTTTGGGATCAAGCTTGCAGAAGAAGCTCCCCATCCGACGCCCAGCCGTCATTCATTGTTTGAAATCAAATTGCTGATTCAAACAAATGGTCGACATCACACAATACACATAAAGTACGTACAAATTTAGAAATATACTATAACAGGGACGGTCACCAGATCAAGATTGGTTTATTTTGTTGTCTTCATCTTCAACCCTATGCCATTGCCCCACTCAAATGGCTAAAAAAAGTGGTTTAAAACCTGATACTTTGGTAATTTCCTGCACGAAATATCAATATGTTCAAGGTATTGAAAGGGTTACTTAATGTCTGTATCCGATGGCTTGGTTGATTTATTTCATTCAAATTGTACTCCAAGGGATAAACCTTAAATACCATAATATTGCTCGTTATTTAGCAAAAAGCATAATCAATTAACCGATTGGCAAGTTTATTAGCTTTTAATACTTAATTAGGCCTTTAGTCACTCGAATGGTTAATGCCAGAGCAATCAATACAACCCAATTGGAATTTGGGTAGCGCTCGTCAATAGACGGTGACAAGGGACCAGGGTTTTTTTTTTAAATAGTTAAATTTAAATGCCGACACAAAATATTTCGTTATCAATCCTAATTTTAGCATGTTTTAACCAAAATTTGTTTTAAAAAATGTTATTTTATATTTATCTAAGTGTATTGCTATATAAATCCAAATGTTCATGATTGGCGTTCGTATTAAAATAACAAGCTTTCGCGCTTGACTTGCGTAACATCGGTCTCGCGGCCTGCGGACGCTCGACCGATGTTAACCAAGTCAATGCGCTCAAGCTGGTTATTTTCACGAACGCCCTCTCAGCTCATTGATATTATATCATACTTATTGATTGCCACTGTTATGTCTCTGGACATTGATCTGTTAATACCATTTTGCATTGTACTGCTTAGTCATTGACACCACTTTAGTGGGTCCCTCACACAACACCTGGTATATTAGCAAAATAGCACCAAACCAATATTGGTCACAATGTTTCTCTTTCTTTAAGCCTCTCATGTCCAGCTGTAGTTGAATCAACATGGAGTAAATATTTTTAAGTATGTACAACAATAAGTGCAAAAATTGTATTACATTTTATATTATTTATTTAATATCTATATATTATAAAATATCGCTATCTCCTGCTTGGGGGAAGTGATCTTTTGATATTCACTCCTTACGGCGTTAGGGGGAAATATTGGCTCCCCTAAACGCCTCCCTTTGTAGTGCGATTTTATTCCGTCAAAGGTATGAATATTTAATTTATGCAATGAAGGATTAATCCACTAGAATAACAAAGGATATGAATATTAATTAATTTAAATAACTATTAAAGCTCATTATAAACTAAATGAATTAAACATCCTTCCCCTTAACCGGGACTATATTAGCGGAAATCTATATATATCTATATATATACATATATTGATATATAACCCTATAATATTATACTATATATATATATTACAAAAAAAAATACAAACCAACACATTTTTTAGCTGCGAGAAATAATCGTGGCGGGGTTTTCACATTTGCCACTTGCTCCCGACCACCCCACACAAGAGGGAGAAGACTGTTACAGGACAGGGACTGCAAAAATCTACACATGAGAAAAGGACAATGCTCACAATTTTCGGAATAATGGCCAATCGTCACACCGTTTTGGCTTATTGAAGGTGGTTTTTAGCCAATATACGGATTGAGGCTTCATAAGCCAATACATAGAACACCTCACTGGTAGTCATAGCTGAAGAGCACCCTACTTGAATTTTTACCCAAATTGCGTGAATTACAGGTTGTTACAAACGAATGGGACTAGGCTTTGGTTTGGATTCACGGATAAATTCACACCATCATGCATGTGACTCGTCGATGGCTGTAGGCGCCGAATCCTAGTCTTCGTAAGAAGATTGAATTGAAGGTAGGTTTTGGTTTTTTTTAATTTATTGATGCTGATGAAGCTTTGAAAGATATGAAATAGATTGGTTTCTTTATACTCTTCAGGAAAAATGAACTATTCCAGCCAAATTCAAGATGGAAAAATGGAAAAAGTTTGACACAAGCAAATATTTAGGCAAAAAGCAAAAAAAACGAAGCAAAGAAGAAAGAAAATTAAAGGTGATGCCGAATCATGGACCATAATGTGTCCGAGATGGAAAAAAATAATGGGGATCGAGGCCGCGCTGAGGATACGATATGAGCCTATACTTATACTGCAAAGCCCTCAATTTTTTATCTATATTGCTTGAGTAGTAATAAAAATGCATTTCCACGGACCCATTATTGCAGATTGTATTATCTCTACTACCCATTATTGCAAATGCCAGCATTTTGATTGGGTAACTTTACAACGCCCATTCTGCAATAATGGGTCGGCAAAATGCCCTTCGCCGTTAAATCAAGATGTTTTAGATTATAGAATAGAAAAAAGAAGCTGGCAGTATCTTGACCAAAATGCGTTCGGTTGCCGTTCTCGTCCATTATTGAGTTTTTCCGACATCGGACACATTATTCGCATAATATATATAAATGATTCGGCATCATCCATCATTACACGTACACCACTATACTTGTTGAATACCAATTTTCTTGACGTAGTGGTTGGAAATCTGCTTTTATTTACATGTTAACAGTTTGGTTACTATCGGCACTATCAAAATAAATGTTTTATGGTTATTTTCCTCTTTAGATGAACTACTGCGGCCAGAAAATTTGATCTGGAATCTGGTTCATCCTTTTTAATCTGACTTCAATTCAATATTTCAATGGCAACCTCTTCGGTGCTCCTTCCTATAGTTTGTAAATAATCGTGCACAGCCCTGAAAGACACCGTGTTCGTGTGCAGGTCATTGATGTCAGCCTTGCTCGCTTTTGGATGCTTGTGCATTGATAGTTAAAGTCACTCAATAATATGGATGAGTACTATCTGAAGACAGAGGTCTCGAAAGAGTCTTCTATCACTCAAGTCTTGTCAATACAGCAGAGGAATTTTATCTTGTTCTTTCCGGACTCGTGTCCACTTGGGTAAGCAGCTATCTCATATAATTACGTCCAATCAATCTCAGAAATTGGGGGTTGAAAAAGTACGCCTAAAATTAAAATTTTTTCCGGTTGTTTTTTGATCATTTTCAAATTATGCGCGATTATTAATGTGAATAGTGAGATGTACTATTGTGTCGGTGTCACTTGGTAATTCTGAACCACTGTCTCATCTATGGCAAGGGTGAAATAACGTTTAATACGTTGACATTGCCAAATGGCATGGCGATTTTTCGCAGTGGAACCCCAAGTTTGAATGGGAAATGCAATGGGAGTATTGAAAGATTGAATGCTGTCATAAATAATGCCGCGGAAACTGTGTTTGACTACGAAGGGTCAGTTGCGGCGCGGGTCAAGAATGGTTTGGATGACACGGACAATGAGACCAGTACAAAGATTTACTGCATTCGGTTGTGTGTATACTGCCAACGCGGTTCATGTTCCGGGGCTTGATTTCGAGTGCTATAGATAGCCGAGAGTCTTATTTGGTTATTTGCAGTGCACAAAGAGGAATGTTTATACTCCACATGCGC
The DNA here is from genome assembly GCA_023653785.1 of Ophioderma brevispina. Taxonomy (NCBI): domain Eukaryota; kingdom Metazoa; phylum Echinodermata; class Ophiuroidea; order Amphilepidida; family Ophiodermatidae; genus Ophioderma; species Ophioderma brevispina. The sequence goes on along the minus strand of JAMKCH010013875.1, from coordinate 40,961 downwards.
GCGAAAGTGACAGCGGTGACTAGCTGTTCGGTGACTAGAATCGATTTACGCATACATTAAACATTATACAGCTTCAAAAGAGTAGGTTTGTTTGTGTATGGTAGTCGATTCGGCCACCTGATCTGTGCAGAAGAGCCATAATATGTAACTGCAGATTATTCTCCACGAGAAGGAATACAGAACGCCAGAAGTAGCTTCAGTATAGCCACCAAATAAAAAAAAAAAATTGGTGGGGTCAGTGCGGATTCGATAGGCTGGTTCACTGTAAAATGTACCGGGAATTAGCTATGAAAGTCAAAAGATAAATTGACAATTAAATGTTTATGCATTTCTTCTATACCGTTCGCTGTATTGTTAGATATGGTTTGTATGGTGCTAATAATGCTTGTATGAGAAATATATATAAACCAGCACTGAGTGCTTAGTTTTATACTGTTTTTTAGCCTTACTTAAGGGGGCCTCGTTCCCTCGACTGAGTGTTACGTTAGCCTTGAGTAATGCAAGTGTGGCTAATTTGACATGCCATCCGAGTGTTTTTAATGGAGGACCTGTGATACAACCCCAAACGTAACATCAGAATAAACTGAAAATTGACCCAAACGTTTTCTCTAGGATGCTAATGAATCAGTAAATGAAACATGTGCTACAATACGAATGCACCTTTAATCATTTGAAACTACACTGGGAGTCAATCTCAATGATTTAGGCAACATGGAAGTATGTTCTTTGAAAAACAGATTGGTGACGAATGTGCCAAGCCAGCCCTGTCAAAATGGAGGCGTTGCGATGACAATATCAACGGATTTAGATGCAAATGTAGACAAGGATTTTCCGGTATGATACGTGTGAAAATGGGTAGTAATAAGCCATTGTGAAATTTTACAAAGCGTTTTAAAAGAAATTACTTTCATTACGCGAACCCACGGCTTATACTTTTTGTTTCGTGTTGTGTACTCTTTCAAAACGTGCTGGGTGCGGTTAATTATAGTAGATTTCAAAATAATTGAGGACCTCATTAAAGTTTTAGGTCTGCTCCATTCACCGTGAGAGGAAAGTGGAATTTTTTAATGGCCACAGGTTAAAAAAGTTTTTGGTACTCATACAATGTAAGTAATGTAGCTAGTAGATAAAGGTGACCTAAAATTTGAAGTATCAGGATGAAAAACAACCACAATTATTCAGTGAATTGTTATTTGAATATTAACTTACTTGACATGCAAAAAAATATCATCGCTTATCAGAGGAGTGGGGAGAAGAAATGGTGCATGCTTTATGAATGCACACATAACACAAGTTTTATTTTGGCCGTTTAAAAGGGGCCAAATTTGATTAAGAGATTAGCGCAAAAGCGGATTGGATCTATCATGCCAACCGGGCATAAGCAGTAGCAGACCATTGGAGAACTGAATGCATCAGCTTCATGTAAGCCGATTATGTACAGTGTATTCGGTACCAGGACACAAATGTTTTGTAATGGCAACAAAGGCATAGTCTCCGCATGGTCCAGGGATTGAATTCTATATCAATATCCCCCTATCGAAATAATTCAAGAAGTCTACTTAATTGCAAATCTACATAAATGCCGACATCAACTTACTCTCTAAACGGTAAACGAGTGAAAAAATGTCACTCCCGGAAAAGAGTGATGAAAATCTGTTCAAACACTCCAAAATAGTGGTTTGTACTTAAATATGAGTGAATTTCCATCAAAAAGAGGGAAGATCACTCCAAAAAGAGTGGGATTTCCACCTTCCATTTGAAGAGTTAAACGTAAGGGACAGCACTTTGAGATGTGAAACGAAGGACAACACGAAAAACGAGAGCTGGAAATCCTCTTTTGGAGTTGACTTTCACTTTTATTTTGGAGAGTGGAAATTCGCTCTTTTAAGTAACAAACACAATCAAACCAAGTGAATTTGAAATTTTGTCACTCGTTGACATTTAGAAAGTTACGGTTTGATGCCAGGGTACCTGAAAGGTATAGTATGATTTTGTTTCAAAAAAATCAAAACATTCCGTGAATATCGATAAAACGGAAAGCATCACTTTTTGTGCTTGCATGTTTGCCATGGTGAATGTCACACAATGGATTTAGAGATTTCACAACCTACAACCAAGTAGAGCCTACACTGTTAGAAATGTCAGTAAATTAAGAAAAACAGATTTTCCGTAAATTTAGCGAAAATCTGTTTGAGAAAACAATAAAAAAAAAACAAAAAACATACAAAATGTTAATTACGGAAATATTCAAAAATTTCTGGCAGGAATTTCGCCTTTGTTTTTCGTTCCGTAATTTTAAATTACGGAAAAAATTGTTAAAATAAACATTTTTTTTTCCATAATCTGAGACAAAAATTTCTGTGAAAAATACTGTCAAAGTTCCGTTAATTGACAGAAAATCTATAAATTTACCCTATTTTCTAACAGTGTACTGAAACCTGTGATATTGTGAATAGGCCATGAGGCCAAAGCGAAAAAGATGCTCGGATAAGGACCAAGGTGGCGCACCCCTGGGAAGTACATAATTCTTCCGAAATAATTTTCCTAAAATTATAGAAATCAGTCTACGTGTGTTCTCACTTCTAGTATGTGCACATTCTCGACAAAATGAATTAAATGTCATCTCAATTTATGCCATGAATATCAGTGACTACGGGATGTACACCGTGATTCATTGACTCCAGCAAATAATGGGGGCTATTGATAAGTAAATCCGCTCGGTATGTAGAAGACCAAACACTTCACAGATTCCTTTTTCATCTGGAACTGCAGAGCCAATGTTATTATCCATGCAACTGAAAAGATTGCAGGTGCTATACCATCACCCCGATTTAGATTAAGCTATTTTTCATGACGTGGAACACAAATTACCTGTCCTCTTTCACGAATAAATAAAGTTAGAGGTACTACTATATGTTCATCCTTTATTCGAAAGGGAAACGAAGGTGAACAAAGCTCATGAGAGAAAAATTGTTTGGCAAACTGTGACCTAACATCTTTGTGCAGAACCAAACCCGTTAAACTTGTCGCGTAACCCCATTTCTATGCAATTTATTGCTTTCATAGCAGAAATCGAAAATCATTCACCTATATGAAATGCGGGTGAACCGGTGCCGAACAAACTTTTAATTGAATAGAAAAGAGGTCCAATATTAATCTGATTAAGTTATGGGTGTTGGTTATGCACCAAGATGTTAGGTCAGAGCTTGCAAATCAAACTTCTTTCATGATTTTTGCTCAGCTTCGTTTTCTTCTTGAATAAAGGATGAAATATACGATCAAAGCTATTAAACTCCCAGCAGAAGTTTGAGTTATTTTCTTCGTGAATGAAGCTGTAGCTCAATCTAAACCGGGCGGTGAAAAAAACAATTCAAAAGCTTTAACGTCGTGAGACAATAAACAATGGTTTGCAGTCCCGAGAATCTGAAGTTCCGTTGTCCTATTCATCCTATTCATAACGGCGGCGGCTTTACTATAATAGCACCAATTAGTTGACTGGAGTCATGGAACGTGGTGTACATCTCTTGGTCAATGATATTCAGGGGGAAAAGGAAATGACATTTCAATTCATTTTCACGAAAAAATGTGCATGCACATACCTAGAAAAGTGAAGTGAGGACACGCGTAGAACTGATTTATAATTTAAGACAATTTATTTTAGCAAAATTATTGTACTTGTAGGGGTGCGTCACCTTTGTAAACGCGATGAGATCTTGCCCAGCTAGCTAGAAGTTCTATGAGGGCAATTCAATTTTGGATTGATTAGACATTTATGGAACGGTTATAGTCTCGTAGAAGTGATCACTTCTACGATACCAATTCCTTGTTTACAAGGATAATTCCAAGATGCGAACCGTAGTCCAATATTCCGGTGTAGAAGAATCATTGTCCGGCGTAATAATAGTCCGGGGATAATGGTGAACAATAAGGCAATCGATTCAGTTGACTCTTTAGTTTCCGCTTATTCGTATCGGCTATGGAAGCTTAAGCTTATGGAGCCCCGACTGTGGCTCCCGCCGGACTATATCTGCTTTACCACCGGTGTAAAGAAAGGAGTGTCGCAATCGTGAGAGAGTAACTATATCCAAATGCAAAGAGTGAATTTCACTCTTTTGGAGAGGTGACTACAGGGCCCACTCTAAAAAGAGGAAATTTCACAGCTTTCAAAGAATAGTTTGGGTCAAATTTACGTCTTGATGGAATTTAACAAATGATTAAATGATATCATTTTGTCAATTAACAAGATCAAATTGACCAAAAAGTGTTCTTTTTTAAGGTATGGAAATTTCACTCTTTTTGGAGTGGGCCTTGTAGGCACCCCAGAAGAGTGAAATTCACTCTTTGCATTTAGAGAGAGCTACCATAGCAAACATGTAAGGAATTTAAATCGTGAACTTGTAGACGAAGCCATTTGGGTACAGTGTGAAACAAATGATGCAGTCAGCACTCAATGGAGAACAGAATAGGACAGTATGGGGTGGTAAGACACTTAGTAACACGGCCACAATAACACCGGTATTTTATTAGTATCCATATTCCTTTTAGGATTGTCCCCATGGGGAGACGGACTGGTTGTGTGACAAAGGACGCTTGCTAAACCAAGCGATGTATGTGATGGACGAAACAACTGTGGGGATAAAAGCGATAAACGTAATTTGTAAGTACAGCAACCTGCATGACTTTCTTTTTCTCTCTCTATTCGTATCTCTGTCAGTCTGCTGTCTCACAATCTGTAACTCTGATTGTTTTTTATTTTTGATCGTATGATATTATACAAATCTACATGGTTAGAGGGAAATAGCGGCACACTTTTGTCCCTCGGTACTGGCTACGCGGCCTATCACCCGAACCCGAAGGGGTGAGGGGTGATAGGCCCGTTAGCCAGAGTACCAAGGGAAATCGTGTGCCATATGTCCCGATATAAAACATGTAGATGTAGTATTGGTGTATTACACCGCACTGTGAATCTGGGGACGAGGTTGTAGGGAAACAGTTCAATCTATCTCCCTAGGGAAATTAGTTCGAGTAATAGGAATCCAGAACAATGAGATAGCATGATTATGTTATTAAATTTATGAGGTGTATAATGTTCCAATGTGGTAGAGTAGTATTGTTGTGAGCGAGGGAAACAGTAGTATAAGGAGTATAATCGATCCCCAACTAAAGACCGGTCCAACGCGATAAACTAAAACACGGTTTCCAATTACTATCACATTAATGTATGATACGACGTATCGGAAGAACTGACAAATTTCAGGGGTGATGAGTTACATTTTTGCTGTGTTTACCACATTCAGTATATTTTCCACTTACGAAAGTTTTAAGTTCACAATGAAATAGGATCACAAGAATTGGATCCTTTAACGTGGCTGATAAAGCTGTTGACGTTAAGCTCTATAATGGGTAATAGTACATGTGGAACTGTATTTTTGTGAAAATTCATATACAACTTGCAACCAAGGTTTTTTCTAAATCAAAATTGTATGGAGGATTCCAAAAAATCATGTTTTTGTTTGTAATTGTTTAAAATGTGTTTCTTGGATGTATTCTAGAGGGAAAGGTTTATACAGGGATCGAAATATAAAGGGGACAAAATTGTGTTTTAAAGGTATACATACCTGTTCAGTACCTTTCAAGGATTACGAAATGTATAGTTTGCCCTACCTGAGGGTTATAGTACAAGAGATACAAAGCAAAACGGGTTCAAGGTCACACTGGGGGTAAAATTTCAGATTTATCGGTTTGTTTTAAAAATTGTGCCAAATTGTTCGTCTCACTGTACAGAAACCGAAAAAATACAGTACGCGTTGTCAATTACGTTTTGGTGATAATTAAGAGGGAAAATATGGCCGTGGTCCACAGGGTCTGTGGGAGACCACTGGTTATATCGGTAAAAGTCTCACTTTGAAAGGTGAAACACAGAATCTATACACATTTTCTTATCTAGTATGACCCAATGAACGATTTAAAACCAGTTGCAACAAAATCGGACCATTCTATAAATAGTGACCTTGAACTTCTTGAGCCTATTGTACTAAAACAATAGGTCGTAAATATGGAAAACTATACCTTTTTAGAAACCTTATGAGCAACCGAACAGATTGGTATAAAATTTAAAACAATTTAAACACTTTTTTGTTTACCCCTGTACAAATTTGTCCCCCTTATAAAACACCCAAGAACACATTTTAAAAAATGACACCCATGATTTTCAGATTCTCCATGAAATTCTGTATTGGAAAAACATTGGTGTCAAAATTGTATATGAAAAAAATCTAAACAAGAACATTAATTACATTTCCCCATGTACTATAAACGTTGTTATTTGAACATAACTTACTTTTGACACTGCAAAATATCATTCCTTATCACAGCATTGGAGAAATAATGCATTCTTATATCGATGCACACATAACACAATTAAGTTTTTATTTGGTCATCAAAAATGGGCCAAACTTGTATTAAGAGATTAGCGCAAAACGGATTTGATATCCCGGTCAACAATGGCATAAGTCCTTCAATCATTAACATACCATTCTATAACTAAATGCATCAGTTTCCAGTAAGCCGATTCTGTACAGGAACTTTGTACCATGGTCACAAAGGCAACAAAGGCCTGGTCTCTGCATGGCCGGGGATTGAACCCCATATCAATGTCACACCCGTCCAAATATGCAAGGAGTCTCACGGAATTTGAAATCTACTATAGTTTTAAAAATTATTACGAAGTCCTGAATTGTGCTCTTCTGGAGATGGGTATTTACTTTTGTGATGTGTTGAATTTTATATTGTAGTACGTCGTTCTAAACTGATACCTTGATATCATATACGTTATTGTTTTATCTGTAGATAATTTTAAGATAACATTTTCAGTGTTATTTACGTTGCAGATGCTAGAGTTAATGCATTTGGATTTGGGGTTGAATTCATTTCTTAGGCTACTGCAGAAGTCTTCAGAAGTCATAATGTAAAATGCATTTGTCATTTCTAATTGTGTTGCTTTTATTGGGTTCAGGTGATTGCGACTTCGATTGTTACAATGGTCGTTGTATTCCTGGACGTTTTGTCTGTGACGGCCATGATAATTGTGGAGACGAGACCGATGAGTTACCAGAACATTGTAAGTCAAACATACAATTTGACAAAACTAATATGAATATATAAAAAAACGTAATGCCAGTGAAAGTGTATGATGTGTAAATCACTTGTAATGGTGTAAATAAAATGTATGTGAAATAAATTATCAACATAGCAAATGCAGGGTGGTGCAAGATAAATAGAAAAATCACCCTAAAAATAAGCCATAGCTGATTTTTTAAGGATAGTTTCCTAATATTGTGAGGAGCAACATATCAAGAGTCCCCAAGTTCTCTCCTTGTGCTATTTGAAAAAATAAGGGGATGAAGTTTGTACAGAGGTCAGACTTTTTAAATGTTCCAGTTGTGTTCAAATGTACACCAACTTTTTGTCCTGTCATAGAGATTAAAAACGGTATAGTTTGTCCCATCTACGATTTATGGTTATATTAACTATTATAGAAATTATGGTAAAAGTTCGGAATGCACCGACTTTTCTCAAAAGTAGTCCATGTGTTCGTCTCGTTGTGTACAAACTAAAAAGATATAATTAAACAGTACAAGTAATGTATTTGCATAGTTATATGGCTCACTATGACAGGTTACTACAGAGTCTGTGGGAGGTCACTAGCTGCTGAGCTCTGCTGCCCTATAAGGTTAATATTTAACAGATCAAGTTGGAGTGATTAAACATTTTGTTGCCATAAATTATATGACCGTACAACAGGCACGAGTAATTGGGAATTAGTTACATTAAAATCGGACTGTTTAATTTTGTTTTACACGGCGATTACCTTGAACAATTGTTGGCCTGTATTCCTAAAACTACAGGCCAAAGGTTAGGCAAACTATACATTTTCTCAACAACTGCAGGATTGCTTAGTTACACAACGTTCTCGCAGTGATAGAGTGTACCGCCCAAAACAGCACATGTTTACGGAAAATAAATTTTGGACACCCTCTTTTGTTCATGCAACTCCGCAAACAAACACTGCATTTTTTATGTTTTGCACCCATTTAAGAACTGTTTTTGTTTAATCATCTTCCTCTGGCATGACGATAATAATGGGGTGTTTTTGGTGGTTAGGCCTAATACCAGAAAATATCACACTCGGCAAAGAAATTTCGGGCTCATCTGCGACTCAATATTCAGGGATGTAGTTTTCAGGTAATAACATAAATTCAGGGCTTCCATTACTCAAAATGTTCGCAATGTTATTCTCTTTGGCCCGTTTTGGATGCTTTTAGCCCAATTTCACACACTTTTTCAGGTCGTTCATGCCATACTCTCTAGGTTTGGGCGATATATTCAATTTTTCAACCTCGTCAAGTCATCCATGAGAGCACGTGTGGTTCAGTGGAAAAGTGCAGGACTCGTAATCATCGGGCCGTTAAAATCGCGAGTTCGAGCCCCGCGGCCAACGTGTTTGTGTCCTTGGGCAAGATACTTAGTCTCAATTGCCTCGTCGACCTAAGCGACATTTGAATTGGGGAGTTGTTAAAAGGGATATTGCAATCTTAGTGCTGATAGGTTGTTCGCTTAACCAGCTGCCACCTAGATGAAGCGAAATGGTTCTGACGATTTCCTGATGGCAGCGTGAGCGTACTGTAGGACACGTACTTGTACGTTATAAATGGATATTATTATTTTTATTATTACTATCCAATATTCTATAAATATTGTATTCTAATCGACTTGTTTGTTCAAATGTGCTGTAGTCATTATACACAATTTATTTGTATTTCAGGTTACAAAGAAAATTGACGAACAATACGCATCTACTACCAGCAAAAACTTACCCTCTAAGAAGTTATGCCACCGATATGGTGGATTTTAGACACCCATATCTCCTGCGCAGAAGTCCAGAACAGAAGAAAATGGAGATTTTAAATTCAGCTGATACTAGATGAGTTGGCAGTACTGTTTGATTTGTAATGTGACAATGTATTGTCAACACTTTTAATATAAATTAATATCTTGTAATACCTAGCTATATCTATTATTGTTACTTGTATATGGGTGATGGTAAAAATCTTAAGATCATTAGTTTCAGATGGCCTAATTAGACTTTTCTTGTACCTTTTCGGCTAGTTTTATCAACCTTAATACACATGCATTCAAGCTTCCTTTTTAGATTGTCTATTTTTTCTAAGACATTCCCGAGTGCAAAAACAAAACAACAAACAACAAACAAACGAACAAAATGTAAATGTTGCATTGCCAGCATTAGGTTAATATTGGTACATAACACGCAGATTTTTACCAATTTATCTTCAACCGGGCCCACTTTGCAGTGAAATGTTTTTGTTGAAATCATTAAAAATTGGGAAATCACACTAACAATTGTGTACGTTTAATTCATTAAAGTTGATTATGATTCATTACTTATGATGTGTATTATGACCCCGGGATTGTGACGTTCTTATTCCTTGCATATGACGAGTATGACGGATAAACTACTTCATTAAATGGGTTTCCGATTGATAATCGTCTTTCGCCTGTGAGATCGTGGGGTCATGTCACGTAAGCCTAAGCTTACGAACTCATAGGATATGAATATCTTGTAAAATGGGTGTATAAACTAAACTGGAGTTGACACTACTTCAGGGTAAGTCAAGTGGGTACCAGATTGGAATAAGGACATTTAACTTAAAGCTTTTTAAAGATACAGAATTGCGAATAGTGCACTGTTAAAAATGTTCCTAATTTTACCAGACTTTACCTTTTAAATTACGGTAAACCCTGATTATTCAATAACCTTCACGCTTTATTACTTATACCTAACATAAAATTACAATTTGGAAGCAGAAAAATGTTAGTGGTTAGAAAATAATACTACCCCTTTTTGAAAATGGGTAGTATTTATACGCTGACCGTTATTATATTTTCCGTAATATTACGTTCTTTTGTAATTTGTTTTTAATGTAAGAATTTGAACTATCAAGATCGTTTAACCTATTAAATGTGTTAAATAGCGTCTCAAGTGACGTCATTAAAAAACGGCAAAATCTTATTTTCCCTTTTATTTTTAAAATAGTTTTAAAAAAACTCTTATAGAACTCGATTCCTGCTTTTGCATTATAATTATTTAGTTTAATTTGAAAAAAGTAGTACACATATATATTTAATTTTAGCATCTGATATTTTTACAGTGTTGTACATTAGTATAGTGGATAAGGTTTAGGACTCGTAATCTTAAGGCCCTGGTTTGAATCTAAATTGGTACATGTATTAAGTTTACTCATATGTGATGCGATCAAGCAAAATGAGTCTGAACTCGGTCAGATTCAATTTTTACTTTTTCATTTAGCTGTATGCACCATCTAAAAAGCTACATTTTGCTGAAATCCCCATTGAAATTGACCAATTACTTCCAAAGATATGATCAGTTAAATGGTGGCCAAAACAATAGGAAACAAAAGACATTTTCTCCTTTGTTTGGCTATATCTCAAAATCAATATTTGCGACTTCCGACTCATTTTGCTTGATCACATCACATATGATGATTAAGTAAGTGGTGACATTGTACATTACCTTATAAAACGTGGTCTAGCGTGGGAGAGCGTGGTCTAGTGGTTAGGGTGCTTGCCTATGGCGCAAATATACCAAATAAAAAATCCCGGGTTCGAATCCCGGTGGGATCACTTGCTGGGATTCACTCGGGTGCTCAATTCTGGATTTGATCTGTATACGAGCTATTGATTAAATACAGAATACCGCTCTCCTCCATGGTTCACTTGGAATTGGGCAAATGAATCATGAAAGCATCCCGTCCTTCGGAGGGGACGTTAAGCCGTCGGTCCCGTGTACAGAGAGTCACAACTGTACATGTACATCGCAGTCAGTGTCGAATAAGAGTAGGGTGTAAACCCCTGACTGTTCCCAATCCGCCCCCAGCTTAAAAAAAAACGCGGGCCATGTTAGGAGCGTCCGTATCATAGATACACGCGGCCCCGGATCAGCTTACACAGTTGAACAAATCCTGACACCACCACAAGCCATTACGAATGACTTGTGGACACGAACGAACGAACGAACCTTATAAAACAAAATACTAGTTTAAATTTTTACTTCTTCGCGTTTTCCCTTCATTTATTGCCCTTTTTCTCAAAATTGTTTGCCTGAAATATAACCTTTTTACAACCATGTGGTGACGTAAATACAACGTTTGTACGATGTCATAGCTACAACGTGAAAATTTGGTCAGACGATTGTAATAACGTTGACTTCATGATATTGTTGAAACAAGTAAAAAAAGAACAATAACGTTGAAACTGAGATTTCATGCCGTTATTTTACCAGCTTCTAGTCAAAACACCGTTTTTTTTACAGGTTTATTTTAACAGTGTGTAATCATATCGTTCCGCATTGGGACCATGGCTTCTAACGAGATCTGGTATCAATTATGAGAACGGTACAGTTCAAAATACCGTGGTGTGCGGAATCTATTCTGAGGTCACCGTATTTAAGCTCTGCTTCCAGTTCGCATGGTCAAAGGTCACATCAGGGGGCATGACCTGTTAAAGCAGTGTCAATACCCAGGGTCACAAGTACCACAATGGGAAAAATAAAAGGTAGGGTCAAGGGTCAGTTAATCTTGTCCTGCCTTATTTCTATCAAAGTCTTCAGGGCGTAATATTACGCCCTCCGCGCACATCGGTAAGTTACGCCCTGCGAGGTCAACTGAAAGTGTATAAACGAATATAAGTTAAACAGTAAGGTATGTTTTAAAGAAAATAAAATGCATGAATACTTGAACAAGACTGATGTGTTTATTGTGTTGTTTCTGTATTAACACTTATGCCTAAGGTGTTTTCACAAACGCTGGTGCCAGGGGTTCCATGTAACCCCCTAAAGAAACCACTTTCCCGAGGGAATTTTTAAAATGAAACTCATAACACCTTTCAGGGGTCATAAGACAAGACCAAAGGTGCAGTATAAATGAGTTAAAGTGTGAAAGTAGAGAGTGAGTAAAAAAACAAACTTCACCCAGATTGTGTCCGCCATTTTGAATTTTTAAGTAATATATATCTAACATAAATGATGTGGTATCATCTGAAAGCATAGTTTATTATCTTTAATTTACTGCAAAGATTATAAACATCGGATAGGTATAGGTCGACCTATAGTCGTTTGAATCAAGTGGTCAGTTTTGCGCTCTATCCACGGATTCACATTAAAATGAACGGCATTCATCGAAGGAAATCAGAATGTGATGCTATTTAATCCCACAAAATTGAGTCAACAGTTTGCCACCGATGCCCTCTTAACGTTTCTACGTCCTCATCACTCATAACAATCACTTGAAAAATAAAATAACTTGATACATGTATCAGTTTCTGGAGGAGTTCAATGAATCATACCATATGAAGGAACAGACATCACTGACAACCTTTTGAGGTTTAAAGTATTGTCTATATTTGAAGACCAAAATATGCCACATGGACTTGATATAAATATAGACATACTCTTATCAAGATTTTTGGGAGTCATTTGCTTGGCCGCCGTGCATCAAATGGAAATCCATGGATAAGGGGAAAGCTGACTACTTGATTGAAAAGACTGCAGCTCGGCCAAAACTTAACCGATTGGAATTATCTTTGCAGCAAATTAAAGATAATGAATAAGCTTTCTGATGATACCGCGTAATGTTAGATATATGTTATTTAAAAAATCAAAATGGCAGACACAATCTGGGTCAATTTTTTTACTCACCCTCAGTGGGGGAAAAACGGGGGCATAGTAATTTTTTGGGGGAAACCTCCAAATTTTGGCCCCAAAATCGCTGATTTTTGCCAAAATTCGGTCATATTTATTCTGGCGGGGGAGGGGGGACTGGGGTAAAAGAAAAAATAGGGGGAAAATACCCCCCTGCCCCCGCTGGCGCCGCCACTGCTCACCCTGTACTTATAGTCCGCTGGGAGCTACAGTCCGGGCTCCATAGACGACAACGGAATAAAGCGTGAAACTAATCGAGTGCCCTATTTAATGTTGTAGCCGGACTATGAGTACTTTGTAAATCATTTTTGATGTTTTATCTACTCTATAGAAGGACCACTTTACATACATTTAGCACAAACATTACCATTTTGTACATTCTTGTATTTTTTGAGGGGGCACTAATTACGACATGTATTTGCCATAGGATTGTACAGCAATGGCGCGCAGTCGCTCAATGATGAAATTGCTTATTTTCAGAACATAAATGGTTAATTATTTTTTCTGATTACATAATTAATTTAGTTTCGTTCATATGAACATACATAAGCAAAAAAATATTTCGGGCAACAGAGTTTGCTAATTTTTATTTTTAAAATCCCACTCCCGTTGGTGCCCAAGGGGGGGGGGGGTCGATAAGTTATACAATTACCAAAAAAATAGAGTTCGAAAATATTTTTCACGAGTAATAATAATAGTAATAATATAATAATAATAATAATTATAATAATAATGAATGCATTTATATGGCGCTCTACAGAGAACACAGCGCCTTACTACAACCACATTATAATAAACATTTTCAGGAGCCGTTTAAAGACACTGTCGCTCTAATATTAACAGGAAGCTTGTTCCACAGCCTAGGACCAATTACGTTAATAATAATAATACACGGCATTTATAATTCGCCTTTGCCAATGGATACAAAGCGCAATGCACAAACAAAATATACAGAACATGATGAGAAACAAGCAATCAAAAACAATCAAGAGGAAAGATATGTTTCAGAAGAGATTTGAACATTGTGATTGTAGATGCACCGCGAATGTTGAGGGGGATAGTGTTCCATTTTAAAGGAGGGCCTACTGAAAAAGGCACGTTCTTCAGAGCATTTGTTTCTGGGAAGCCGATTGTTAAGACCATGGTCGGAACGAGTGATGACAGAGCCTTCACATGATCTTTTGACATCAAGGCACTCATTGATGTACTGAGGACAGAGCCCATGCAGTGACTTGTACACATACAGCAAAGTTTTAAAAATAATGCGTTCAGCAAAGGGCTGGTTGAGGTGTATCTGGATGATTTGTAAATGAGTCGGGGACACTTATTCTGAAGATGTTGTAGGCGGTCAATATCTTTCTGAGCAATATTGTTGGACAGCACATTACAATAATCAGGCGAGATAGAATCATGGCTCTCACAATGCTTGCACACATTACCTGATCAAGATACTTGCGGATCCTATATAAATTGCGAATTTGCCAATTGATGCTCTGGCAAAGCTTGGTGATATGCTGGTCCATGTTCAATTGTTGGTAAAAGACAACGCCTAAGTTACGAACAATAGAAGATTGTTGAATGATAATTATCATCGCCAATGAAGAAATGGACGTCTTGCAGTCTCGTCTTGTGATAAGATGATGACACGACAAAAACCTCGGTCTTATCAGGATTTAACTTAAGTTTGTTATTAATCATCCACATGTTAATATCCTTGACACACTGAGAGATTTTGAAGATTCCACAAGATACATCGCCAGGCCTAGGATTGTAGGGTCAACAGGTAAATGAATTTGTATATCATCCGCATAGATGTGATACATCAAATGTTGATGATGATGCGACCAACAGGGATGTGTAAAAGACAAATCCCACGGGGTCCGATGACCGACCCCTGAGGCAGTCCATGTTGAAGAACAATGTCATTGGAGTAAGCACCACTTATTGAAACCCGAAATGATCTATTTTCCAAATATGATGAAAGCCATTGTTGAATATTACCGGTGATTCCGACTCATCAGCAACCCTCTGCAGCAGAATTTCGCGATCGACAGTGTCGAACGCTGCAGAGTGGTCAAGCATGACGAGAAGAACAGCCTGTTAAATGATCGGTCGAGGGATAACATGCCGTGTAACATCAGAAGAAGACTGTAGCCTTCGTCTGGTACCATCGAAATTACTATCCAACACATTATACAAATTAAGACCATCAGTAAGGTATGATGGAGCCTGTCTGTGAAGAGATTTATACACATAAAGAAGGATTTTGTATCTTTGAAGAGTGATCAAAAGTTTTAAACGAGCTCTGGTCACGACCACATGGGAACTCCAGGCGCGTATTTTGCAAGCGCTGGAGCCTTTTGAGATCTATTTCAGTGGCACCATATAGTAATGAATTGGCATAGTAAATGCGGGACAAGACCAAAGATCGTACAGCATGGTTGCAAGTATCAAAAGTGATCAACCTTTGACCTCATAGACCATACTCTCCTTATACGTAAATTTATCCAGTTAGGTGTTAGGGAATCACTCATTCCTTGGATTTGTAGTTTCATTTCTAACAGATAACAGTGTGGCATGTATAATCAAGCATTTTCAGAATTTAAAACTTTAAATGGGGGACTTCCTCAAGGAACCAAAATTGGCCCCTTGGGATTCCAAGTTGTTATTAATGATGCCGCTCATTATTAAAGCTAGTTGTAATGTTTGGAAATATGTTGATGATTTGACAATTGCTGAAAATTGTGTTAATCCAACTAAAAGCAATATACAGCATGATCTCAACGAATTTGTTACTTGTCTAAAAACAACAACTTGACCCTAAATCCATCCAAATGCCAAGCTCTTCAAATCTGTTTTATGAGAAACCCTCCCCAACCAGATTTGAGTATTGACAATGCTCCCTTAACATTGGTTAATTCTGACAAAATTTTAGGGATTTGGATTCAAGATGATCTCAATTGGGATTCACATGTACATGAAATGCTTAAGAATGTTAATCGCAGAATGTACATGTTACGTACTTTGAAAATATTTGGATTTAACAGTAATGAATTATCTGTTGTATACAAGGGTTATGTTAGACCCTTACTTGAGTATGCAGACGTTCTCTGGAACTCCACATTAACATATCGTCGTGGGTTCTGCATACTGTCGAATCAGCATAAATGCAAGTTCTGAGAAAACGGCGTTTGAAAGTTTTGAGTTACTTATGAATGCGTGTAATTAACTGAAATAAAAGGAAATGGCTATTTTAAGTGGTGTATGTTAAAGACATGAATGGTTACTAACTGACGACAGTATTAAAATACCAAGAAACAACTGTTTTCTTATTCAAAATGGCCACTGAATGTGATTTGACAGTTTGTCAAAACCTAAATGTTTGATTCGCTGTGTTCTAAGGAGTCGAATACGTATTGGACTGCATGAAACCCGTTGATTTCTAATGTTGGTATGGTGTGATCACTATAGCTATGGGTTTTTACTATTTTAAAATGATGATGCCGATGATGCCACGATGATAAGAATAACGATGGCGGTGATGATGGTGGCAATGACGATGAAATAAGGAAACATCGAGCTTAACGACGATAATGATGCTACTGATCGATGATGATGATGATGATGATGATGATGATGATGATGATGATGACGATGATGATTATGACGATGATGATGATGACGATGACGACGACGACGACGACGACGACAGCGATGACGATGATGATGATGATGATGATGATGAAAATTCAGAAAATTACAACCTCTTACAAATTTGACTCCTTAAAATTAATATCTTTAATTAGTCGCCAATATGTTTTAACTCATTTTTGCAAAAAAAACACCATAAATTTTAGGTGTAAATACGTTAGAAGGAACACAAACATTGTAGTGCATGTTATATAAAAAATTAATAAATAGTATGTATGTTGCAACACACAATAAATATTGGCTAGAACTGTTCAAAAATTGAGCTCAGAAATATTTAAAATGTAACTGGAATGTTTCATAACTCAAAAGGTTTTGGAGGATAAAAGTGGTCTATACAACTTTATATTTAACCATACTATAATTGCATATAGTTCCCATCTTTTAAAGTAATGTACACGCTTAAAATATATACGAAACTTAAAACGAATTAACAATTAAATAGGTAATATACTCAATAGTAAAATCTAACATAATCTTAACAATTTAGAGGGCACTAACGCTTATACAAACCACTGCTCAAAGAAAATATAAATTTGTTCCAGAAAGGCGAGTTTTTTTAAATGGATGTATTCGTAATTATTTCGTTTGCAGGAATATCCAAGCTAACATCAAAGAAAATCAAACTTCACAATATGTTACCCCCCCAAGTCATTTTTGTAAACACGGCCTTAATAGGGGTGGGGTGGTACACACCCCGAGAATTCATGATTATAAAGCATCGAAGTTCACAAGTGGCAAAATCGGGTTCATTCCACAGACATTACATCAGAGTATTAAAATGAAAAAATTTGCCATCAAAAAAGGTAGGAATATTGGATTTCATGCAAGGTTTTGGCCCCAAATGATATTGGAAAATGACTCGTTTGTAATCAACATATAATTTTAGAGCATACAGTGAACAATATTAAAACAATGAACTAATAAACTAAAGGGTAATGCAGTATAATTTATAGGCGAATAATGTCCCGAGGTCGGAAAAAACTAAATAATGGCGCCATTTTGATTTTTTACGGCTGAGGATACTATGAGCCCATAGATGATACTACAACCTTTATTTCTATTTTAATAACGAAAACAACTTGATTTTATTTTGTTTGTTTGTTGTATAGGTTCTTAAAGGTAATATGCTAATTTAGTGGATTTTGTATGCTGATGATGAAAAATAAATAAGGAAATGCATTAGCGGCTCATTATTGCAGAAAAATGGGCCAGGTAAACGCACAATCAGAATGTGCACTTCAAAATGGTAGTAGAGGTAGGTATAGAAACCACTCCCCAACCAATGACTTCGAAGACAACCCCGGTGACGTGCTACCTTCACATTTGTTTCGCCCAAATGAGCAAAAGGATGTGAAATAATATATGGAAGTCTTAACGAGTTTTTTAACGTTTGAAGACTTTACGAAATTTTTTTAAACGTTTGTGGGCACCGGAGGAAAGTTCTACTGGGTGGTAAACTCATCCCATTTGGTTAATACGGAGGGTTAATGTCACTAGTCCCTAAAAGGGCTATAAATTGGTTTATTTGTACAAATGTTTAAAAACACAAACTGGATAGTTTTTTTTTCCACGAGCACAGACGTAGGTTTAATTACACGTTAACACATGTGTGTAAACACAAAAAATTAAAAAATGTGAAATAACATGACCAATCCCTCAAGAAGAAAGGTAAATTTCACCGATAGCCTTAAATCTTGACAGACCTATTATCGATTTTGATCAAGGAAGAAACAATTTTTCTCCCAGCGAATACGTATTCGTTAGCAATTGTTGTGTGTTGCGATATTGGGACACGCCAAGATATCGAATACGTATTCAATGGTTTGTGAAACCCGTTTATTACAAATGGGTGTTATTCGACTCCAGCTATTTTGGTTAGGAGATGAACGAGACAAAAGCAGAGCTCTCATTCCACCTACAAGAAAAGACGTTCACGGTCGGAACCTACGCTGTGCGGGCCACGGTTCTCACTGAAATGCAGGACCCCGTCTCTCGCTTTATAAGTAAGCCCGATTTTTTTATTACATTGATTTACGTCGATCCATTTCAGCTAGCAAATTCCCCTGGTACCTGTAATTTCAGAGTTTTCTTTGCACGTATTTAAAATTTGGGATGGGCCCACTATTTGTTTTGCTATTTTTTGTTGTGGAATTGATGCTATTGTGTGTGTGTGTGTGGGGGGGGGGGGGGGGGGTCGATGTTGTGAGGGTATTCAAACCATGGGCTTAAATGTTTTTTGGCAGGGGGAGGTCTTAGATCACGTGCAATTCATGATATTTTGTTAAATTGGTGGGAGAGGGTATGGGGACGGGTAGTCATCTGTGTGAAAAGAAATGAAATGTGCAATACAGTTGGATTTTTTGGAAGTGGGGGAGGGGGTGTGGTATAAGTCAAGTGCAATTGGCAGTTTTGGCAGTTGGTGGGGGAGGTATTCAGATCATATGCATGTCATTTTTTTATTTTTCAGGTGGGAGAGGACAGGGAAGGTTATGCCTTATGAGCAAATATTGTATTTTATTTTGGATTGCATTTATATGGGGTAGATTTATTAGATATCAGATTGATTGCAGGTTCCATCATTTATTTGAATGCCTTTTTTTACAAATTTAATTCTTTTATCTTATATCTTGTGGACTGATTTTATCATTTTGGTTATAAACTTATTATTTGTTATGTTATTGTGTGCCGATGATATTGTAATTATTCTCTAATGTGCAATTTTTAGATGTTTGAAACAAACATGAATTTGGTGTTTTATTGTATCAAAATTCATGCAATTTGGTCTTTCTATGCATGTGCTTAGGGATTGAATTTAGTTTATTCTTACACCACGGTCCACAAACTTCAACATGCAGTTTATCCGTTGAGGTTGCCAAATTCATTCGGGTGGTGGAACATACCAATTGACCATGCAAAAATCTTACTACCGAGCTCACTTACCTTAAGAATGTACGTCGCTAAAGTGCTAAATGCAAAATCAATTTTTCAGCTGCAACATACTTCCATACTATGACATTAAAAATTGAGGTTGAAAGATCAAAAATGAGAATGATTCACTATGTGTTTCTATAGGTACACACAACTAACTACTTATACTCAGTAGTCTATGGAAAAAATGTAACTTTGAGCATGTTTCTTCAACCATTTAAAATCCCCAAATAACCAAATTGACATTGAATGACCAAATTTTTTTAGTTACGAATCGGCCATACTTGCCGGACGCAGACAGGCAACAGAAGAATCTCTATAGTTGCTTAAAGCTTGTAATGAGCAAAATCGAGGTGAAAATTGATAGCGCGGAGTAAAAGTAATTGCCTCAAATTCACTGTGAGAAAAACATACCAGTCTACCATGTCAATCAGTTGAAATTCCATCATTTCTTATTATAACCTAGTGCATTTTTCCGACTTTAAAGAGTTTTTTTTTTTTTCAGATTGCCACGGCAAGAACGTAGTCCACCCAAGATTGTTATCCTTCCGACAGCCAGGATAGAGGTGTACCGTGTCTGTCAAAAAAACCAAACCCGCACACTTTGGGGACAGGACACCAAGTTTTGAACAAAAGCATGTGACTACTCTATTATTGTTTAAGGTTAGATAGGACTGTTAGCTAATCTTCTGAAAGGTTGATTCATAAATGTAGGTCAATATTTTTTTAAATCAAGTACCTGCAGGATCCCAATTTACCAAATTGAGGCGCTATTCACTACAATACGGCACTCTACCGTTTGCGCCCAGAACACCAATATTGAATCTAAGTCAACCACCACCCAATTTTACTTTTTTTTAACATATGATGTTTCCATTGGTAATGACAGGTAATAAACATTGCATTTTTTGACACACACTTAAAAGATGGAAGGAATTAGGAATGTTCTGATCAAAAACCTCTCGATTGGCAATTAGGGCAGCATGGGATTAGAGCTAATCATTATCATCATTTTGCGGACGGCACACAAAGAGTTATCTTAACCCAAAATTTAATGACAGGAAGGAATATATAATATGTTATTTTTTTCTTTTTTTGTCTTGTTTAAAACATATGATGTACTGTCATAAAGTTGAGAATGTTAAATTATTTGCGTAACAGCAAGTTTGCAACCCAACGCAGTTATCATTAATTAATGGTGAGTTTGTCTGTGATATTGCAAAGTAAATATAAAAGTGCTATATCCCTGTATTATTTAGTCGTTCGTCACACAAATGAGAAAATAAATTAGGGGAATTAGGTCTTCGCTATTAGAAAACTCATATCTGCTTTTTGATAGGGAGTATATTTAACATTCAATATGGCGGCCAATTGGCCGCCTCAAAATGTGTGAAAACTTGGAAATTACCTTATATCGTCCCCAAATTAGGAGGATGAAAATGTGAATTAAAGTATCAAAATGTTTTGCGTTTGACCATTGAAACTCAAAGCTGGTATTTTTGTGTGGTTAACGTATTTTGAAATCCAGATGGGCCTAATATCACCGAGTTCAAAAACTCTTGTGAACGCGTTTAGTAGCCGACATCTTGCATTTTAAAAAAATGACTACTGAAACCAAAAAATAGAAGTTGTGCGTTACTAATGATATTAGACATATTGTAATTGCACTTTATCATCTTTTCTGTGTGGACTATGTTCGATATCCGCCAAAAATATGGTATTTGTAAGGTTTTAATGTGTGAATGTGGCATATTGCCCGCCATCTTCAATTTAAAACAAAATAATTGCCAGCGGTGTATTTATATGGTCTCAAACAACATATATCATACTTTAATTTAAGACTTTTATTTATTATGTAAGATGACATATGCCAGTTGTTAAGGTAATTCTTCTGGTTCACCAAAGATTCTGATGGGGAGAAGAGAAATTGGCCGTTGGCAGGGAATTTAAGAATGCATATCATACAAAAAGGATTAATATTCGTGTTTGTGTTACAAGACCACATATCTACTTAAATTTTATAACTATATTATTAATTTTTGACGAGACAATTAAATATTAGAGGTATACATCTTTATATGTTTTGCAGATCGTTGGAGCGGCCATGTTGGCTGCCTCTTGATCCGACGCAGATAATAATACTAATGTGATCGACAAGAGTTAACAATGGCTCAGGAGGAACAACATTTGGGTGTTTCTAATTGTTGAAATAGGCGAAAACTAGTTTTCTGTAAAATCCTATTGCATACATTTACAGAAAAAAATGGGTTAGCGGGACAATTTTGAATTTTTAAAATTAGCTATCGATCTACGCTGCGTTTTTGTGTTAGGACAATTATCTAGAGTTGACTTCAGAGGGGTCACGAGACAACTTCTACCAACTAAACTAATAATGAGCGAGGGACTGTGCAGAGATAAAACACTACGGCCAGTGATCATGTTCATGGTGTTACAGGGCTATCGCGATTGATGTGGGTAAAGTTGATATGGCTATCTCCCCTCCCATCTGATACGTCTCTTTCGGGCCAAGATTGATCCAGTAGCTGATTGTCCTTTTCTATTCTCTCATAGGCTATCGCGGTTGGCATGTTAATAAATTTGTATAACTCGTTGATCCTTGTCCAACAGTGGGTTGAGGGGTTTCTTCTGCCTATTTGGATTGAAATGTTTAGCTGTTTGATGGAATATAGAGCAGAAATCGGGTCTGGCAGCTTGGATGAAGTTCACTGTAGTAGTATAGTAAAACCAAATTTGAAATCCGGTTTTGTCCCGCAACCGGCGGGTGGCCGATTCAACGCCAATTCGTTAGCATCGCCCATTATCCATACTTCCACTTCGCCCGATTCAACGCATCCCCATCATCCTCAACCCAACCCTCCTACTCTCCTCCTCATTTGCTCTCCATGTCCTCCGATGGTCGGCCCCTCTTCCTCAACCACCCACCTCCAACTCAAAAGCCCTTTTTAAAACTGCTCCTCATCCTTCCTCAGGCCACGTGCCCATACCCTCTTCACCCATTCGCCTTCGCCCAGGTCGGTTTCAGCCGCCTCTTTCCAAACCCAACATCGACATCAAGTCCGTAGTCTTCTTCCTATCCATCAATTCACACCACACATTGCTCTACACCATTGTATCTTGCCTATTCTCAAAATCCCATCTCATTTCACTCAGGCCTAATGTCTTCACTCCATACAACTGGTGAGTTTTTGGGCGAGGGAGGGTAGCTACACGCTACCCAGCTCTATTCGCTGGGTTTTGACCCTACTTTTCAATAGCAGTGTTGCAGAAAATATTCGTGCCGTTTATAGCCTCTAAAATCTACGGTTGATAGTTTATGAATGTTGTGCAATTTTACGTCATATGGATATGTACTCAATAAGATAGGCCAGGCGAAGACATGAAGTACATTACAAACTGATAATTAATGTTCAAAAGAGTAAAAAAAAATCGATCCACACTCCACAATGCTTTACCGAACAGTGAGCGGTTTCTCTAAAAAACACGACGGGGTGCGGTAACTAAAATAAAAACATGAATATAGAGGGGTACAGGCAATAGGGTGAGTGCCATAAGCTTGCTGAGCAAGATGCCCCACTTGGGTGGTTCCGTTCACCCGTGTTATTACTCATGAGGGTAAAGACACGGGCCCCGCATTGGTTAGCGCAAGCCAAAGAGTGTGGGATCGTAGAATACCCCCAATTCCCCAAAATATCGCCTCGGCAGAATTCACCGTTCTTTCCAAAGAAATCTTTATTCGTAAGATGCACGTCACGAAAACCATCTCAAGCGGCGATGAATGATGGTTACACCAGTTATCAAAATGAGCAAATAATACTTGATGTAGGTAAATATCACTAATTCGAACGTAAAGGCAAGCACAAGATATATTGGCAGAGGGATTTTCCGGACTATATTGTGGGGGATAAAGATAGTATTTCAAGATATTTCAAATCGTATTTTTGTTTGGTTAACTTCATTTGAAAGTCAAGATGGCGCTCTAATATCAACGAAGTTCAAAAATTCCTTGGTGTGAAAAAGCGGCTTTTGTAGCCGCATCTTGAATTTTTAAAAATTTAAAAAAAATTTACTACTGAAACAAAATAGCAGTTATGAGTTACTAATGATATTAGACATATTTTAATTTGCACTTTTATCATTTTTTCTGGGTTACTAGTCTTAGATTAGAGAAAAAATGGTATTTTTGTTTAAAGGTTTTTTTTTTTTAAATTTGTTTGTTTGAATGTGGCCATATAGAAATTGTTATAATTTTCAATTTAAAAAACAAACATAATGCCAGGTGGTAATTTATTACTGGGTCAAACAAAATATATCATCCCCCCCCCCCCCCCCCCCTCCCCCCCTCCCCCCCCCACCCTACTTTAATTTAGACTTTTATTATTATTGTAAGATGACATATGCAGTTGTAAGGTAATTCTTCTGGGTCTAAAAGATTCTTGGGGGGGGGAGAAATTTGGCCTCGTTGCTATTGAATTATTTTAATGAATGAATATCATTACAACAAGATAATATTCGTTTCTTGTGATTTTTTTTAAAGACATTTTACTTTTTTTAAGTGAAAAATTATAACTATATTTTTTATTTTTGACGATGTTACGAACAATTAAATCATTAGAGTATAATCCGTTTACTTGTTTTACAGTACATTGGAGCGGCCATGTTGCTGCCATCTCTTGATCCGACGCCAAGCAAGATAATTAATACTAATTGTGATCGACAGAGTTCACAATGGTCGGAACAACATTTTTGGGTTTCTAATGGTTGAAATATGGCGAACCGGGAAAACTATGTTTCTGTAAACCTAATTTGCATTACATTACCAGCAAAAAATGCGTTAGTAGACTAGAATGGGACCAGATTTTTTGAAAATTTTTTAACATAGACTAATCGATTTCTACGCGTTTTTTGTGGATATAGAGACATTCTATTAGAAGTTGACTTCAGAGGGGTGCACGAGACACCCTTCTACCAACTAAACTAAATACTGACTGAGATGGACTGTGCAGAGATTTTTATTATATAATATTAAAACACTACGGCCCAGTGTCATGTTCATGGTGTTTCCAGGCCGTTACGGCTTGGTGCGGGTTTTTACATTTAGAGTGGGTAAAGTTGATAATAGTTGAGTTGATATTGGATTTATCTCCTCCTCCCCATCTGGTACGTCTCTTTGCGGCCAAGCTGATCCACGTATGCTGATTGTCCTTTCTATTCTTCAATAGGCCCTTTATCGCCGGTTTGGTGGGCATTGTAATACAATTTGTATAACGCGTTTGCAATCCCTTGTCCCAACAGTGGGTGTAGGGGTTCTTCTGCCTCTTTGGCTTGAAAATGTTAGCTGTTTGATGGGAATTATAGAGCAGAGGCGTAAAGAAGAAAATCGGGTCTGGCCATGCTGGAGACAGTTCACTAGTAGTAGAGTAGAGTAGTACAAGTTATAGTACAGGTTAAACCCAAAATTTGAATCTTGAAATACGGTTTTGTCACCGCAACCGGGGTGGCCGGATTTTCAACTCAATTCGTAGTTTTAGCAATCGCCCTTACTCCCTCTTCCACTTTGCCCAATTCAACGCATCCCCCATCCTCAACCCAACCCCATCCTAACTCTCCTCCTCAACTTGAGTTCTCAATGGTCTCCTGGTGGACCCCTCTCTTCCCAAACCACCCCACCTCCAACTAAAAGCACTTTTTAAAACATGCTCCTCATCCTTCCTCCAGCACGTGCCATCCATACCATTTACCCATTCGCCTTCGACAAGTCGGTAAGCCGCCTCTTCCAAACCACAGCGCATCATCATCAAAGCCGTAGGCTTCTGTCCGATTCCATCAATTTCACACCACACCATTGATCTCACATGGCTCTCTCTGACCCTTCTCCAAAAAATCCCATCTTCATTTTTTCACTCAGGCATCATGTTCACTCCCATACAACTGGTGATGTTTTGGGCGAGTGGTAGCCGTACCAGGCTACCCGCTCTATTCGCTTTTTGGGTTTTGACCTAACTTTTCAAATAGCAGCAGTGTTGAGAAAATTATTCGTGCCGTTTATATAACCTTCTTTCTAAAATCGACATGTATGATCAGTTTATGTTAAAATGTTGTGCAATTTTACGTTATATGGATATTTATATGTACTCAATAAGATTAGGCCAAGGGGCAAACATGAAACGGTACATTACAAAAAGATAAGATAGATTAAGTTACTGTTCAACAAGAAGTAGAAATAGAGAATACAAAAGCGATCACACTTTCCACACATATGCTTCCCGCGTGGAGCGGTTTTTGCCTCTTTAAAACACGACGGGTTAACACTAAAATTTAAAAAAAACATGAATTATAGAGGCCGCCCCGTAACAGGCAACAATAAATAGGGGGAGTGCCAAGCCTGTGAGGCAAAGCTTCGCCCACTTTGGGTGTTCTTCCGTTTTTTTTCTACCCGTGGTTTTATTTCTCCGATGAGTCTGGTTGTTAAAATTAATTGTAAAAGACACCGGCACCAGCAATGGGTTTTAGCGCCAAGCCCAAAGGGTGGGTCCTTTAGAATACCACAATTCCAAAATAATATCGCATCGGCACAGAATTCACCACCCGTTCTTTCCAATGAACTCTTTGCTGTAGTACGATGCACGTCACGACAACCATCTCACGCTAGGAAGAGAAGATAGATGAATGAGGTTACACCACGTATCAAAGAGGGCAATCATACTGATTTTTAGGTAACTCTATTTTTCATTTGCTAATGTATCTGGGGGCATTATCACTATGCGAACCGTTAACGTTAACGGCACAAAGCACAGCATGGATATGGGCCCGAGGGATTTTCCGACTTTATTTGTGGGGATTTTAAAATATAAAGATAGTATTTCAAGCTTTTCAATCGCATTTTTTTGCTGTGTTTTTTGTTTTTTTAACAACTCGAAATATTAAACTTTATGAATTGAAGTATAAATATGTCACATTTATACCCACAGGGTTCATGAGCCATTTCAGAGAAAAGAAGGAAAAAAAGAAATATACACATTTGTTTATTGACCTCAAATAATACCCAAGTCTCATAAACCTGACATAAAACCATGAGATCATTGGAAACGAGCATTTTGCCGACTCTACTCAGCAAAGTGTGTTTTTAATGTTTTACCCTGTCACAGCCAGAGCCTGGTGGAATTGGAGGGAAGGCAAATAATGTTTAGTATACACGTTAATTTACAGCGTGGTGTCATTCGCCGGTTATTTCTTTTTTACCGGATGGTAGGTTGTTGTTGGATTTTGTTGGTTTTTTGACGTGTATGGTTTTGGCTCTTGACTTCATCTTTCCTATCATCTCAGTAATAATCTGACTGCTGCTGCCTGTGCTGCTGCAATGCACGAGTGTCATGATTGTAATTGGGGATTGGCCATGGCCCTATCATAGACTACTATTATTGATAAGGCTTAATAAAAGGCGGGAAAGAGTGATTGCAGTGCAAGCGACAAGTAATAGTGAATTTAGAAGTCTTAAAGGAAATAAAAAAAAAATACGTCCAATTCACTAGTGCTTGCGCTTTCCACGGTTTTTACACTAAGCCTTTGATTTTTTATAATTTTTCGGTCAGTCCATAGCCTTTTGGGCAGCTCTAGTCATGCGTATCGTGACGCGACTTTTGTACACTCGCGATTTTACAACTGCGGTTTACTGCCATTCCACATTTTAAGCCTGCTTGCTGTGAAGTGTGTGTTGAAAGCTGTGTCGTCACTCCTTAGTTCAGGACGGACAAACGAAGTGGGTATTTATACCACCAAATAGGGGGCCTCATAATTAGTGCGAAAAACGCAGTTGGTATATTTTGCATAGCGTACTATGTGATGATTCTGTACAATGCTTCAGGTATCGTGGTTTTTGAACGCGCGAAAAGATAACCGAATAATAATTGCTCGTATTTGAGTGCTTTAATCGACACAGTATAGTTGTAGCATTAGCCAAGCAGGCCTAGTTTGAAAGCTTTACCCGGGCCTAGCCTAGCCAATTGACTATATAGGCCTAGCCCTAGCTACTAAATATTATCTTGTTGTTACACAGGATTGACTATGGAGGTATTGCCATGCAAGGGAATGTTTACACTATTGAGGTGGGGTGTTTACAGTAAACCGAAAACCTCCACAATCTTTGAATATTATATCATATCGATGTCATGTTGGTCACTGGTCACGACTCACGAGGATGACTAGTTGTCGGCAATTATTAATTGATATTTTAAAGGTTCATTTCGTGAATGAAATGCACAGCTTTGTAAACCACAGGCCTAGTCAGAAGTTCTTGTCTGAAGTGTCCAATTGTACGTGTGAGCCTTCTATTTCCAACTTGAGATCGGGCAAAGATTGCTGGGTTTGCATTTTCTATGTTGGCAGAGGCCTAGCCCTCAGTCACCTTCATATAAAAATATCCTACAAAAAACGGTTTTATTTAAAATTCATTCAGTTGATTCATGATGATGTGGCATGTTAAATTTGCATTTGTGATTTTATCTGAGCAATGTCAGGTTAGGGAACAAAAAAATAGATATATCTTGCATTGTTGTAACCAAACTGCTGCGCATAGGAATGCCTAGGCCGCCTAGCCTAGCTAGGCCTCCCCTCCTAGGCAGTTTTGTAGGCCAGCAGTTAGCCAGAGTATCAGTAATCGACCATAAAAAGTTGAGATTATGGAGTAACACCTAAACTGCTGGTCTGTTTAAGTAGGCCTAACCTTGAAGGCTTGAGTTAAAATACAAAATTCAAAGGCCATACTGTTCTGAAGGATTTGGCAGCAACTACAAATACACAACATGACAATGGGCGAATTCTAATTTTATAATTCATGCAGTTAACAGAAATGCCAGAAAACACATTAGATTAGCAATTCTCATGAATCATTGTGTCTTTCACATAGGTGGATAGGCCACTTGCATTCGAACAGGAGGCGTAGGCTATGGGACTATGCCGGCTATGCATGGCATCAGGACCTTCCATGGTGAAAAAACCATGTGAGAAGGATGACTCCGTGATAATTCAGATGAGCAGACCCTGAGCACTGATTCCCATCATGGTATTTCTGAAAAAAAAAAAATATGAAAATGGGAACAATATAATCATTTGACAAATCTGCCAACATCATGAAATTCGCCGAGCCAGAACTAGGTGTTTTGTGGTGAAGCTGCCCTGCTATGAGCAGAGAAGATTCGCTTTGCACTGCGTTAAGAGTGCAAGGGTTCCGAATTTACAGCCATCAGAATTCGACTGAAAAATTTTGACATTCTTTGAGTTTCAAAACACAAATTAGCTTAATCTAGCGACCGATGGTGTATTTACCTCCACTGTGATGCAAAAATCGGTTGTTTTGGTTGATATACATTTGCAAAATGCGTCCAAACTCGAGCCCGTAGTGAGTGAGTGATGATGAGGATCATGATGCTCGACGGGCCGACCATTCACTTTTTCGGTTATGTCGTTTGCCGGTCGAAGTCGAAACACAGTCCGCCCCCTCTTGATGACAATAGGGGTCTAATGGCCTTCTGGAGAACGTAAGGATCAGTCTCTAGCACCAGTATGAAAGAACGTGCTGGGTTACTGTTGCCTTGATTTGACTGTTTTAAATTGTGAGGCTGTTTCTTGGATGAATTTCGAAGTGCATCTCAAGTAATTTCTGATTGTTTTCAAAATTGAAAATTTGCAAAATAACATACGGCCGTAGCAGTCAGGATTGATTTAGGCATTGGGGAGTGCGGCCAAGAAAATCCCAAATTTAGACATCGCCATTGGCTTACACAGTAAAACGAAATAATGACGAAAAATTATGAAATTAGTAATTGTAAGATGTATTTTATTTGTTAATTTTTACAGTGTTGCTGGTTAACGGTCTTAAAATCGTATGCAGCACGTCGTCGGCGCTATGATCGTGGCGATATCAATTAATAAATAAAAAATTCCTGTAAAAGGAAAGGGCGAGTCAAGAGGAAGGAAAGGAAAATCCATGTAATTGGTATGTGAAGGTATTAGTAGATGATTGCTTTATTGTGTAAATACTTCAGCCAAACGGTTCTATTGAATAAAACATCTTTTCTTTTAGGGAAATCAAGGGTACTATGCTGTGGATCACGAAATGCCCATTTAAAAGTGACCGGAGGATATTTTTTAGGATCGAATTTCTAAAATTTAACGGCTCGCGTGTAGACCACCTACCGAGAAAGGAAAAGGGTTTATTGGACAAAAGGTGCAAAAGAAAACCGCAAACTGTTTTGAACTTGCCTGCTTAATCGAATTGTTCCCTATAGAAAACCATGCTTTGACTTCTGTCGTGCAACGACAGAAAATACAATAAATCCATCATCGTATACATAAAGACGGCGTATTCGGTTATTCATTAGGTGCTGTTATTCTAATACATTGGTAAGGCATTCAAATATTGTAAAAACGGAGCGTTCGAGCAAAAAAGGGCGCTTCTTTCTGGATCTCATATGTCTCTTAAATGTTTTATTTTGATGTTAAGGAATAAAATGTTTCAAAATATTTCACTATCAAACGGTTGGACTGATTTAATTGCTTTTATGTAAGGGAGGCTTCGGAGGAAAACATGATAATGGTAGGATTTGAGGGAGGCAGCAACCACCTTTAATGAGGGTTCTTAATTTTTTTTTGCTGCATGCGTAGTTGTACTGTTGATGATCATGACTGAAAAAGACTAACTCATCTACATATTATTTAGACATGGTTGAAAAGTGCCCATTAATTTATTACAATTATTTACAGTTATCCGGCAGTAGTGTTATGGTTGCAAAAAATGATTGCAGTCAAGTATAGAGTAACTATGTGGTTTCAACCCGCATTCATGTTTACTTGGGTATCTTGCCCCCCCAAATTGAAAGCAAAACTTTGTCCTGGTGGTGTGGACCTTTGACTCAGATTGTTATTGCTCAGGTTTAGCGGTCCTTTTGGCATTGAGACGGCATTTTTATGCAAATGACTATGAGATGACTATTTGTTTTTTTGGGTCACCCTGAAACCCTGATAATAAACTCAGTGTGTTGTTTTTTACCTGTATGCAAAACATCAGATCCATAGGTCAAAGTGCTCAAAACGCAAGTCGGACAAGCCAGACAGACAGATCTCATTTTAGTAGTACTAGTGCATTTTCCGTTGTGTGAACTTTACTAGATGAGGGTGACCTTGATCTCGTTTTTAGTTAGCATAGATAGATTGCAATTGCACAATTCTTATAAATGTGATATTTACGATCAATACGGTGGAATGACAGATACGATTTCTGAAAAGTAACGAATGTTCTAAGTTGTATATGAATTGAAATAGAGCAATGGCGTGGATGAACATGTTTTGAAACACATTTTGAAAATTTAAGTCTTTGGGTGACAGAAGTAAAATTTAAGAAAATAAAATGAAGTCATTGGGTGACAATGTTGCTGAACGTGGGAGCTTTACATTTTGGGAAGGGCTTTATAATATTTAAAACAAAATGTTATTGATCACGTTGGTACGTGTGCCTAATCCTGTAAAATACTTTACGTCCGTCGGCATGCAAAATATCCGGAATTGCTTCTTCCAGTTCTGTGGCGAGTCTGCAGTGGTCAATCTTGTGGTGGGTAAGTATAGCGTTGATTGTTTCCCTAATAAGGTGTAGTATGTTCTATAGTATGTTGATTGGTCACATTTTTCCCTTTAAAAATCGTAAATGTAAGAGGGGATATGAAGCCCCTATTCACTCTGTGTTAAATATTTACGTTCATGTATGCCTCGGCTAAGTATGTGCAAAAAGTCAACTTGCAAAAACTCCCACAAAATGCCATCTTATTTATCCCTTCCCATACCTTTTACATGGATATTTCCCCTTGACTTGCCCTTTCCTTTTTAAAGGAATTTTATTTTAACCTAGGCCAGTTGGCTTTCCTGAAATACATGCTCTTTTTGCAGAGGCAGGAGATTGTAACTTTTATGAATATGTAGGTAGAAGCTGGAACTAGTAGTAATTTGATTTCAAATTACTACTATGCTTGGAAGCACCAGAGACCAGTCATGCATTCAAAACCGATTTTTGTATTCCTAGCGGCTGACTGAAAATTGCGCGCCCTTGTCCTGTATATATTTTCTGCTGAAAATATTCTGTAATGTCTTTTACGCGTTCAATAAAGTCTCTGAAGTTGCGGTATTTTACCGTCAGTCATATATATAAGTTACTAGAGTTTTCTCGCAGTGTAGACATTTTGGAGACATTTACCACTAACACTAAAATACAATAGAGTAATCTACTGTAGCAGTAATTAAGTAAAAAATTCAACTTAAAAAATCCTTTTCCGTTATTACGACCCTGTTCATAGTCATTTTAATAAATTCTTTCCATTCTATGCGCACTTCTCGCTCGAGGAAGGAATAACAATTATTTTATTTTCTCTCTGCTTTACCATGTTTACCATAATAAAGAAAAGATAAATAGATGGTTACGGTCATGATTCTTAATGCCCTTCTGAACGCCATATATGTGGTTGTATTGACTAAATGCCACAGGTAAGCCGAATTTGAGCTGCTCGCCTTTCATGTAAGTAAACTTCTCTTCTGAATATTTCCTGTGAAATTAATTTAGTTACCATAGACACATATCTGTATATCTGATCTTTGTATCACAGGCACAAGGCACAGAGGTAAATCGCTTTAGTAGTTAATTAAACCAAGGCATTTGGGTAGATTGCACTGCTAAAACGTCTTTACTAGGGAACGAAAATACCGGTATGTGCGCAGGAAGGGGTGGGTGTTCATCCGATTGAGCAAGACCCCACCGTATGATGTTGATGTAGGAAGATTGCTACTGCACAGGGAGTCTGTTACCTTCCCAGCATTGAATAATGCCAGTACCCATTTGTAAACCTGGGTAGAGAGGAATGATTGGGGTAAAGCGCCTATATCAAGGGCACAGCGCTTTTGTCGAACTCACACCTTTGGCGTGTGGGTTCAACGCTCAATCCACTAGACTACACGTGTCCTGTATTTCTTCGCTATTATTGTTGCAAAGTGAAGAAAATCAGCAGCTTGCTGAATAAAAACGAACAAGTAGGTATTGTGTGGCAATCTCGTGCAATCAATCATCTAAATGCATGTCAGATTGGTAGAATATCGTGAGAATTACATGTTTCTAACTGACATTTTGGTCATTTTGAAATGTGGCCGTTTTGAGACCTTTATATAAATTTACATATTGATAACCTTAACTAATTATATATCATTTTAAAGTTTAGAAAATGTCAATTTCAAAAGATATCACCAAAACCCCAAACGTCTGTTAGAACCTTGTAATTATCAGATTGTTAGCTGCTGCTGTTGTTGCTTTCATTTCCCACCCGTTCAGAACAGCAATAAATGGTTGGCCTGAGATGCCGAGATTAATTGTCGCACTTCATTGACAAAATATCCAATCAATCAAGTTACTCTTTCTTCTCAGTAGAAGTAGCCATTGTTCAAGAAATCGTTATTTTTTAATTTGTTTTTTTGGTTCGCTTACATATAGGTATCAAGTGTAGTGACAAAAAGTCTACGATCAAGTAGATTTTGGCATTAGGCTTTAAAAATTATTGTATTGTCCTTTGCGACCGATCCAAAATTCGAAAATCTGCGGTCGCCCTTTTTAATATACATCTTTCTTAAAGAAGCTTAACGAATGGAAAGATATTGTGTTTTGTTCCTGTTAAAATACAGAAGTAAAGCATAAACCAAATTTGTTTCCGAAATCGGACTCATCTCTACTCTTCTATCGTCAGTTTCGCCAGCGCATGTAATGCATTGATTTGAATCACGATTTCAACATGCAGTTTCAGAATCATGCGACTGGAGATGTGGCACTCCCCAAAGTGTAGGTGTCAGCCCCGGGGTAAAAAAAATCAACCGAGCTATTCAGGTTTTGACACTTAAAGGCACTATCAGTAATTTGCTAAATCAGGAAATCGAGAAAAATCATTATGATTATCTGCCTCATTGACAGTCATATATCCCGTTTTATTGGTATTTAGATGTGTAAGTCGACTTTGTCGGCAGAATTCGCAAATTGATGTTAGTAGCTCTGGTGCATCACGGTCAGAGCAGTTGGTTAAAGGTAGGGATCATCTGCGTATTCCAAGTCTGTAAGATGCTGACTTTGGTAATGTCTAGAACGCTTGGGTTTGATGTGCGAGGTCCCTTGTGTTTCATTGATGTCACGACTCTGTCTGAGGATGTTGTATAATAAACCACGATTACAAAGAGACGGGGAGGATGCCAGTAGGTGTTAGGAATTCTTTGTGGGCCATCCGTGGTATGCACAAAGGTAGATGGGTTATCATACAGCATGCAATGGCTTGGCAGTCTCATCTGGGACACCGTAGTTGGGGGGACGTGAGGTGGTGGGAATAGGCAGATATTACATCCCTTTGACACTGTCAAAAGCCCTGGAGAAGTCTACAGACACAATTGAAGCCTTTCTCTTGGAAATTCTCAACTCTTCTAGATCTTCTGAGGGCAAGTATTGAGGTGTGTTGATCTGCCTTTGCGAAAAACCCAGAATGGTTCCGTCTGAGAATGGGAACTGGCTTGCTATAAGTAGCGAATAGGTGCTTAAAACCATGTATCAAGGCGCTTGTTTCACCTTTGATCTTATAGGTGGGGGTAGCCCTCTATTAGCAGCTCCCTCAGGGCCTCCCAAGCAGTAGCATGCTTGTTTTCAAGATGTTAGGTTTTAGGTATGTCTAAGCTCTTTGGACTTTAACATGCTCCTCAAGGACCCACCGTGTAAGTATCATCAAGTGCAGTCTCAACGGCATAAGGTTCTGCTGGGAGATTCTGGTGGATTTAGTGCAGTGCTTCTTGGTCGCAGATATTTCAGGTTTTTTCTGGCTTGTACATGATCTTTTCTTTTAAGCAAAGCCAATAGTCTTCGTCTTTATTCTATGTAGCATCTCCATTGAAATTTCCTTGTTGGCTGTGAAATGAGGATGTCATAATGATGTTCTTAGAGTTCGTGTCATTCACAGCTATCAAACAGAGTGTTGAAGCTGTAAGTATACTTCTCACTTATCTCCCACTGCCTTCCCCAGTCAATTGTTTTCATGCGATCTCTAGGAGGGCTTTGCTCTGACGATAACTTATCCGGCTCACAAGAGACATTTCTATGATCAGAGTGGTAGTAGACTACGGGCTTTAACCCCTGACCCCCCCTGCACCCACGGGAGGAGGACACCACGTTTGTGATGAAGATTATCTAAGCAACTAATCAGTTGGTCTGCCAAAATCCCCACCCTGGGTTAAACGGTGGCTGAGGGCGCTTTTCAAATGGCTGCCAAAATGCAACCAACCCCCTTCGGGCGAGAAAGTACCAACATGCCTAGCCACCACAACACAGAAACATCATTTTGTATCAATTAGATAGCTATGGTTCCTCCTCTTTCCATTGATACCAAAAATGAGTACCAAACATGCCTAGCATTACGTACGTCACAATGACGTCATTAAAGTTCCCATGTTAGCAAAATTCGTCAATTTCCATAGCACAAATAGGGAAAATTCAATCTTCGCCAAAAGTTAGGGAAATCCATTTTCATGCGGTTTTTGGCTCTACTGATGAAAAAAATTACTAGTTTTATAAAACGAAGAGCATTATGGTTATAATAATGTTTTTGGGAGTGAGTTGCTAAAATTGCGAAATAATCAATTTTTCAAATATATTCAGTACATGTAATTTGCATGACTTTCCTCAACATATGACGTATAGTGATGTCATATGGGGATTTGGCACTTAATTTGTACCAATGGAAGAGAAGAGAAACTCTAGCTACCTGGGGTACAAAAGTTACAAGAATCGGGTTGTCAGTAACGAAAATCAAGGGGGGGGGGGTCGGGAGTTTGTTACAAATGGCTCAGGTAGACGAGGGTAAGTCAAAACGTGACAAATATATCGATGCCTTCCTAACCCTTGGAAGATCGACTGATGTGCAGAGCACTCATATGAGAGATGTTGTGGGTTACACATCCGGAGAGCCAATTATCAAGCCCTGATTTGGTACCACAAGTTAACTGAGTCTTGATGGTGCACTAGATACCAGTGGCCATCAGGAGAGTTGATGCCACCAAAGATTTATCTGACATAATAGTAGAGGAAGAATAATATGTACAGAAGAAAGACAATTAAGACATGACTCAAGGAAGAGGGAGGAAAGAATAATTTTCTGAATCAAAGAGCTTCATTTAAGCTCGTAAGCTCGTATACCAAGGAAACAGAATTGCTTCTTTCAAAGATCGCCAATTAAACAATACCAATGATTATTAAAATGGAAATTCTTCTATCGTATCCAAAAACAGTGGTTCTCAATGTGGATCTAGCAAAGGTGGGTACAATGGTCTGGTGCATCACTGAATTCTACAAGGTCCTTGACCTGTGCATTGTTGACAACATTGGGCAGACCAAGAGATGCTCCATTGAATAAATGCCAGTTACCCATTTGTTAAATCTGGGTAGAGAGGAATGATGGGGTTATAATAATTAAAGCGACTATATCAAGGGCACACCGCTTTTGTCGAACTAACACCTTGGGTGTGGGTCAAACGCCACTCAATCCACTAGACTACACGTACTGTATCTTCGATATTTGGTTGCAAAGTGAAAGAAAAAGAAAATCGCAGTTGCTGAATAAAAAAACGAATCAGTAGGTATGGTGGCACACAATCTCGTGCAATAAATCATCTAAAGCATGTCAGATGGCTAGAATATCGGGAGAATACATGGTTCTAACTGGAATTTTGGGCTTCATTGTGGAAATGTGCCAGTTTTTTGAGACCTTTATATAATTTACTATTGATAACCTTGAAATAATTATATTCATTTAAAGTTTAGAAAATGTCAATTTCAAAGATACACCAAAACCCCAAACGTCTGTTAGAACCTTGTAAGTTAATCAGAGTTTAGCTGTGCTGTTGTTGTTTCATTTCCCACCCCAGTTCAGAACAGCAATAAATGGTTGGCCTGAGATGCCGAGATTAATTGTCGCACTTCATGACAAAATATCCAATCAATCAAGTTTAATCTAGTCAGTAGAAGTAGCCATTGTTCAAGAAATCGTTATTTTTTTAAATTTGTTTTTTTTGGTTCGCTACATATAGGTATCAAGTGTAGTGACAAAAAGTCTACGATCAAGTAGATTTTGGCATTAGGCTTTTTAAAATTAGTGTATTGTCCTTTGCGACCGATCCAAAATTCGAAAATCTGCGGTCGCCCTTTTTAATATACATCTTTCTTAAGAAGCTTAACGAATGGAAAGAATTGTGTTTGTTCTTTAAAATACAGAAGAAAGCCAAACCAAATGTTGTTCCGAAAATCGGACACTCATCCTCTACACTTCTATCGCACGTCATTTTCGCAGCCATGTCATGCATTGATTTGAATCACGATTTCAACATGCAGTTTTTCCGACACTCCTGAGAGACTGGAGATGGCACTCCCCAAAGTGTAGGTGTCATCCACGGTTCACAAAAATCAAACCGAGCTATTCAGGTTTGACACTTAAAGGCACTATCTTAAATTGATACTAAATCAGGAAACTCGAGAAAAATCTAATGATTATCTTCCACCTCATTGACAGTCATCACTAGCCCGTTTTCTTGTATTTAGATGTGTAAGTCGACTTTGTCTGCAGCATTCGCAATTGATGGGTTCGTAATCGTGTCAGCACGTGTCACCTCAGTTGTTAAAGGTAGATCATCTGGCTTATTTCAAAGTCTGTCAGATGCTGACTTTGGTGACGTGACGAACGCTTCGGTTTGATTGCGAGTCCCTTGTGTTTCATGATGTCAAGACTCCTGTCTGAGGATGTAATCAAAACCAAATAAGCCACGATTACAAGAGGACAGCTCGGGAGGCCTTCCAGTAGTTGTTAGAATTCCTTTGTGGCCCATCCGTGTATGCACACAGCTAGATGGGTTATCATACATGATTGCAAATGATTTGGTCAGTCTCATCTGGACAGATCGCAAAGACGCCCGTAGGTTGGTTGTAATATGCCCAAGCATTACCTCCCTGTTGACAACTGTCAAAAGCCTTGGGAAAGTCTACAGACACCTTGAGGCCCTTCTCTTGGAATTTCTCAACTCTTCTATGATACTTCTGAGGGCAAGTATCTGAGGTAGAGTTAATCTGCTTTTGCGAAATCCATACTGTTCGTCTGAGAAATGGAACTGGCGTGCTATAAGTAGAGAACTAGAGTGCTAAAAACCCTGTATAAGGCGCTGTTCACGCTTTGATTCTATAGGTGGGATAGCCTTCTTATTAGTCAGCTCCTCAGGACCTCCCAGGCAGATCATGCTGTTTTCAGATGTATGTTGTCAAGCTCTTTGGTACTTACAGCTCCTCAAGCCCCGGTGTAGGGGTTTTTTAAATCATCAAGTGCAGTCTCAACGGCATCAAAGGTTCTGCGTGGAGATTCTGGTGGATTTAGGTGCAGTGCTTCTTTGCTGCAGACTTCAGTTTTTCTCTGCTTTTGGCTGCTTTTTCATTTTAAAAGGCAAAGGCACTAGTCTTCGTCTTTCTTCATGTCCATCTCCAATTGAAATTTCCTTGTGTGCTGAATAGGATGTCAACTGAATGTTCTAGAGTTCGTGTCATCAGCTCATCACAAGAGGTTGAAGCGTAATGTATACTCTCACTTTAATATCCCACTGCCTTCCTCCAGTCAATTGTTTTCATGGGACCTCTAGGAGGGCTTTGCTCTGACGATAACTTATCCGGCTCCCACAAAGACATTTCTATGATCAGATGTAGCTAGACTACGGGCACCATGAACCCCCCCTGCACCACGTAGAGGCGACAACCATTTGGAAGCTTATACATAAGCCGAACTGAAATTCAGGTTGTCTGCAAAAATCCCCACCCTGGGTTAAACGGTGAGGGGCGCTTTTTCAAAATGGCTGCCAAATGCACCACCCCTTCGTGCGAGAAGTACCAACATGCCTAGCACAACACAGAAACAACATCATTTTGGTATCAATAGATAGGCTATGGTCCTCCTCTTTCCATTGATACCAAAATGAGACTCAACAGGCTAGCATTACTCACAATGACGTCAATAAAGTTTCAACATGTTTACAAATTGGTCAATTTCCATAGACACACATAGGGGAAAATGCAATCTGTTCGCCAAAAATTTTGGAATATCCCATTTCATGCGGTTTTTGCTCTACTTGATGAAAAAATGACTAGTTTTATAAAACGATAGCATTTAAGTTAGGTGATATATAATGTTTTTGATTGCTAAAATTGCGAAATATCAATTTTTCACCCGATATTCAGTACATGTATTTTCCATACTTTCCTCAACATATGACGTAAAAGTGACGTCAAAATGGGGGTGTTGGCACTTATTTTGATACCAATGGAAAGCAGGAACTCTAAGCTACCCTGTGGTACCAAATTACAAGAATCTGATGTTCAGTAACGAAATCACGGGTGGGGGGGCGGGGTGTTGTTACAAAAATGGCTCAGGTAGACCGAGGGTTAGTTAAAAACGTCCAAAATATATCGATGCCTAAGCCTTTGAAGATCGACTGATGTGCCAGAGCACTCATATGAGAGAATTTGTTGAGGTACACATCCGAGAGCCAATTATCAAGCCTGAATTGGTACCACAGTTAACTGAGTCTGATGGTGCACTAGATACAAGTGGCATCAGGAGAGTTGCTGCCACAAATATTTATCTGACCAATAGTGAAAGGAAGAATAATCTGTACAGAAGAAGACAATTAACATGACTCGAAAGGAAAGAGATCATTTTTCTTATCACAGGAGCTTCATTTAAGCTCGTAAGCTCGTTACCAAGGAAACAGCATTGCCTAAAATATCGCCAATTTAACAATACCAATGATTATTAAAATTTGAATTCTTCTTATCGTATCCAAACACAGTGGTTCTCAATGTGGATCTAGCCAGAGGTGGGTAAATGTCTGGCTGCTTCACTGAATTCTACAGGTCCTGACCTGTGATTGATTGGCACCAACATTGGCAGACCAAGAGATGCTCCAGTGTCTCCCTGATCTGCTTCCAAGTAGACTCACTTCCCTGCAAGGACACCTTTGATCGGCCGATTCTGGATCTCAATCACTGAGACACCGCCACTCAGACCACGAGAAGCCAACCCCAGGCGGAAGACGGACACTCACCAGACTCAATACCAATAGATGCCACATGTTGACAGCAAGTCCTTTCTTTCTACAAGCCAACTTCCCCAACTCTTTTGATCCTATTCAAAGGACCGGACTTGCCTAAGAACTCACCCCAAACTACACACCGGACCTAAGGGCGGTCAGCAACCAGCCTCTGTCCAAACACAGGAGCTCCTGAGGAGCTTCTCATGCTGCTACGCTGCCTGCATGTATAAGTTTTTTCCGATGGAGCTGGCCGAAGACACCCCCGCGACAAGCCGGCTGAGGCATCCAACGACGGGTCAAGCTTCTGGCTGACCCCTCCCATACAGGGCAATCATACTCCACCTTGGGCAGCACAGGGCAAGCGCCGTCCATCTTAGGCTGCGGGCAATACATGGTAAGGGGAAAAAAAAGCCCTTGCTGGTTCAGGACAGCCCAGAAGATCTTAGGTTTTAGCATGTTTTCAGCACCTCCTGAGAGCATCCGGAGAGCTCTCGTTATCTCACAATCAATGAAGCAGATGAACTATCTGCCCCTGGCGGGGTCCGGGTTTTTCGGGAGCCTGTGGAAGCTCGTGAGTTAAAGAGCATTTTTGAGTGCCTTCGGAGAGATCTGCAATCTCATTATCTTGAAGCATATGAGCTATACTGCCTCTGGCTGGTGGTCAAGGTGACAGAGCCCCGGAAACCTCTTTCCAGTTTTTTAGTATGTTTGAGTGCCTTCAGAGAGCTCTCAGTTATCTCATTATCTTGAAGCATATGGACTAATGGCTTTGCATTTCGTGGCAGGGTTCCAGGGTCCGGAAGCCCAGGACTGTTGGATTTTAGCATTTCAGCGCATCCGGGAGCTCTCGGTTACCTCACAATTATAAAGCAGATGAACTAGAATGCCCTGGCGGGGTCCAGGGTTCAGAGCCTGTGGAACTCTTGATTAACATAGCATTTTGAGTAGCCTCGGAGAGTCTCAGGTATCTCATTATCTTGAAGCAGATGGACTATGCTGCCTGTGACAATAATAACACAATCACAACAACGGTATTTTTTTTTTCTTTTTCTTCCTGAAAACCATTGCATCAAGCGCCCCCCCCCCCCCCCCCCCCCTAGGTGGTTGTCCAGGCATGTGCCCCCTCCTCTTGCCCCTCTCTAGCTACTCCTCTTGCTCCCCTCCCTAGCCACTGCTTCCGATGTGGTTCCTTATAAGAGAGTGCAGTCCAAGGTGGACTCCTAATTAAACATGACTATATCACCGTGCTTCGTAAGTCTTTGTAAAACATTTTGGGGGCACCCATGTCACTCAAAGGTGACGCCTGACACGGCGCGCAGACGGAAAGCATACA
>JAMKCH010013874.1:0-26794 GCA_023653785.1 Ophioderma brevispina | reverse complement strand
CAACAATCAACTAAATCTGTTGGTACCAATGGCACCCACGCAATCCTCTCTCGTGCACGTCCTATCATAGTGAGTGAAATTTGTGCGTACTCAAACCCGTGAATCAGTCTTCGCATCAAGAAGCAAAATTTGTACAGGTATCTTATAACTGCAGAAGTGTGAACAACCAAACGCAGAATCTCTTGAAAGCTGCCAAGGATAGCGAGGCTATAACATCTCTGGGTCAATGGTTGGGAGAATTAACTGTCTACTTCACTCTGGTAGGAGAATTATCATTACAAGCGTCACAATCTGAAAAGATCTAGCCTTTGACTGACACAAATTTATGTTTTGAAATGGTACGTTAGCCTTATTGGTTCTCTCTCTTCTTTTGCATCTTAAATCATACATTTATTATTTGATCTGGGTTTCCATATTGATAATATCTCTTGTCAATATATGACGCAATAATATTTCAAAAATCATGTGTACTTGGTTTCCTATCATATTGTAATGTTCATTTATATTTACTAAGTTAGTAGTTAGTAGTAAAACCAAAGTTTTAAATCCAGTTTTGTCCCCGTAAGCGGAGGTGGCCGGATTCACCTCGCACTCGACAGCAAAAAGCCTTACTCCTTCCTTAACCTCACCCGATAGTGCATCTTCCTCCTCAACCCAACCTCCTACTCTATTCCTCAACTTGCTTCTTCATGTCTTCTTTGGATGCACTGCAAAAACTCAGTGTGAATTATGCAACACAGGTCGGTGTTAAGCTGTCAGTGGTAAGTTCTGGGGTTAAGTTAGGATTTAACACCGCTTGGTGTTGCGCAAAATTTTGGCTATGCATTTGGGGTCTGCTTATGTAATGCTAGAAGTAAGCAGCTAATAGAAACAAACAATAAAACAGCAAACATTTTTACAAAATAATGTAGCTGTTACAGCGATGACAGATACCACCAAAGAGTGTGATCTTCCTGGGACACCAGGCGGGTGTTAAATTAAACACCATGGTCTTTCTTTTGTGTCAACTAACACAATGGGGTGTCTGGGTTAATTAACCAACTGTGTCAAATTAACACCAGAAGGGTGTTAAAGGAGGGTTGCTAAAATATATAATTTTAACACGAAATGTGGTGTAAGATTAACACCAAGTGACAGAGGGCAGGACCAACAATCATATATATTTGATGGATTTTCTAATTAGTGAGGAGCGGCACTTAGAAGTCCGGTAATGATGAGTATTTCTTGTATTATATTGTGAATTTCACTCTTTTTGGTAAAGGAAACCATCAATGATTTGTAAAATGGAAAAACGATGCTGGAATTCAATGCTTTTAGCGATTTATAGGCAGCAGTGGGTACGAAAAGACACACTTTGACCAAAAAGTTGGTATTTTTTATTTGTTGTCTTCGTTAAACGGTTGGTGTTTAAAAACTGTTACAAAACCTATACACTTAATTTTTACAGTGGATTTCTAGTCATTAAGTGATTTTAATTATTCCAGCAAGTTATCCATGGCGCTTATTGTCTTTACGTTGTTTGTTTTGGACATTGGGGCGATTTTTGTTGTATAATTGTGAAAAATTGTTGATGAAACCTTACACGGGAATTTCCCGCACTATCGTTTGAGTAGACTTCGTTCGTAATTGTTGTGAAGATCAATCTAGAGCATGCAATTAAGAGTATATTTATTTTCCTAATATATGGAATCTTTGATTAAGGTTAATGTTTGTCTTATTTTCCAGTTTATTTATGATTTGGAAAAACAGAGAAAGTGATCAGTAATGTCACGAAAGTGTATACCCGTTGTTATTTTTGGTCAAGAACATTGGTTAAAGATGTTATCCGTTAGTGTTAACAATTTGTGAATACGAGTGCTGTTGTCGATTGAGGATAGAAAGAGGCAGCGTACATGGACACTAAAAGGTCATTGTAGCACCGTGGTGTGTGGGGGTTTCATAAGTCGAGTAACCAGATTAATGATTAAAACATGATACCACTCTCTCATAGAGTTTGTAAGGATCCAGAATATTATCATCAGTGTCATCAATATCATTTATATTCAATGAGTTGATTTTCAGCGTTTGGAGACGGATGAAGAGCATGCCTTAAGAAGGGCTTTCGAGTTCGAGGTAGGAGGTTTGATGAGGGGTACACACTGCAAAAAATCGTGGTAGATTTGACACCGTAGGGTGGGTTGATTTACCATCCAAGCCTCCGGTGTTTTGGTGAATGCGAGGGACCACATCTTTATCGGTTTTGAAAATTGACACCAAATTGGTGTTATTCCACATTAATTTTGGTGTTACAATAAGTGGACCAAGGGGGGGTTCCGAGGGACCCTCTCAAATTTGTTTTTTTCGCGTGGCTGCTTACGCGTGGGATTATTTGCGGCCGCACACCTTTTTTTTGTTAATGTGTGTTCTGACTTTAAATGCGCTTCCTTTTATACAAAATAATTAAATCGGCCAAGCCGTTAATGATGTTAAGAGTGGGGGTCCCATGGAACCCCCCTTGGGCACTAACGGAAGTCATTTGAGAATTTTTTAAAAGTAAGAATAAAGAAACCGAGAACAAAGCAACATTTTTTTTGCTGAATATACCGTTTCACACATACAGTAATAAACAATATTCTATGTAAAATTAAACAACATATTATTTTTACCCTTTATGTGCTGAAAACAAACCACAATTTCTCATGTACGTGCCAAAAACCGTTACCGTTATAAAACTCTATGGGAAAATCGGAACCGGTGTATTTTGCAAAACACTGTAAAA
Organism: Ophioderma brevispina; assembly: GCA_023653785.1. Lineage (NCBI taxonomy): Eukaryota > Metazoa > Echinodermata > Ophiuroidea > Amphilepidida > Ophiodermatidae > Ophioderma > Ophioderma brevispina. Next base: position 24,036 of record JAMKCH010013874.1, on the reverse strand, counting down.
ATACAGAATTCCATAAAAATGCTGTTGGTGTTTAAAAATAAGTAATTTGGCTGTCTCTTAGAATAGTATCAACACAATAAGTTTTCACCGAAATTGTTGATGTAAGCGCAAGGCTCATTTGAATTTCTGGTCTTTTGCCCAATTCGCCGTGTTTTGAAAAACAATGTTTTGCCCCTAATGCCCCCAAAAACACATTCATTTATATTGATGATTTGGGGTTGTCTGATGATCCTTCACAGTGGTATACAGCGTGCAAAAATTCCCCGGGAATTGTTTCCTTGGGGTGGGGGGTCCCATGGACCCCTCCCCCCCCCCTTGGGCCCCAAGGGAGTGAAACCCCTTGGTCACTTAAGTTTAATTATTACTGTTCTGAATTTTTGTCTATCCAACATTCTCCCATCCATGGTAAGGGTGGGATCAAAGATTAAAGCCCCTCGGTTGTTTATTTGAGTTCTCCTCCATTCAGAATGTATGGATTCTACCTTATTTTAGTATAATCATTAATTATTATAATACTTATAAAATATGAAGCTTGAGTATGATACAAGAAGACAGGCAACTTACTCAATTTCTCTCATTTAGCTAAGAAAAAATATGGTAGAGTCGAAGCCGAGTCAATAGTTTTGTAGCGAGTGTATCTGGATTGAAAATAAAACAGATGAACTATAAAAGAAAAGATCTCGGGGCGGAAGGGCGAGTGAGCGAAAGTCGTCTAGGTGGCTTTGGCACCACTGGGATTGCACGGACTTTGGGAGTTAATATGGTTATGAACATCATCAAATTAAGTGTATCACAGCTCGCGTGGAAAGCTTGTTGTAATGGCAGGAGGCTTCACAGAGAAATGATTACAACCAGTCTGTACACTCGGTCGAGGCACTGAGATGCGCCCGATTGTTCAGCTCTCATGAAGAAGCGGACCACGAATGCGTCTTCACGTTTCTTCTGTCAGTGCAGCTTGGGTCCCAATGTGTCAAGGAACATGTGATCATCATGTCTCAGGTATTTTTTAGTCCTTGCTGTCAACTACTTTCATAAAATGGAACGATAGTTGATGGGAAATTTGGATGAAAACAGGAACTGACAAGTATCGATTCATTCCAGTACATGTAATAGTGAATCACTCAGCCTGCCATCTGTCAAATGCTTCATGGGTTCATGCACTAACTGGATTGATCTGTATCGTCTATTAATGGGATTGGAAATAGGTCATTTATGAATCTTCGGAATTAAGACAAACGGGAGTGAAACAGTTTACAGATCTTTCCAGACTAGCAGAAAGCTAGCAGCAAAAAAAAAAAAAAAAAGCAGCGAAGGACTTTTAATAGCACTGATATCATGAATGTAACGAGAAAAGGACAAGGAAGCACAAGGCGACACATAACCTTTTCAGTTCAAGCTAGCTATCAAAAAGGACAAGCCTCTTGCCGAAATTCCACCAAGCAAGCTTAGTTTTGCAGAGCATGTCGTAAGAGCCTCGGGGCAAACTAAAGTATGGATGTCTTCACACATAGGTCAATCAGACACTGGATCACCAGATCAGCATGGATGGGAAAACCGATTAATGAAACTTTCCCTGTATGCTTAAACGACCCAAGTGGCATCAGAAATACTTACCGATCTTATCTGACTGTTCTGTCCACTTAGAAGTCGCTGTGACAACCAAGTGGGCCATGAACTCATCAACCTTTACTGTACAGAGCTGTGTCCATGTCAAGGCATTGCGGTAATCCATGATCTCACAACATGGATGACGAAGAACCATGATGAAGCTGATGTGGACTAAGTGTTTCGCTTTACCTGTAATAAACATGGTCACTATACTCAGTGCTGTGAAAGTGATTATATGTCGGTCAAAGCTCTTCTTGTAATGATACTATATTTTAACCTTACCGACCAAACTGAAATGTTTCATCGACACAATTAAACAACTATGTGGGTACCGAGTTCTCACACTCATGGTTGCAATGTAGAGTTAAATTTGTGACCAAAACATCATATTGGAAGTAAATTGTAATTGGATTTGAAGTAGCTAGAGACATAGTGTTTTTCTGCATAGAAACATGGGGTATTTAATAAAGTGCTCCTCTACTAAAGTGACCAAAAACACTTTTACCCAATTAGACATGTCAACATCTACCTAACTAACTAAAGGTTTCTCAAGTATTTCAGTAAATTTGGACCGGTTTAAGTTTCAGTTAAATGTGAAGTTTGAAAGCTTAACTAAAGTTTCACTATCATTCGGCTTTCAAACTCATTGATTTGTGAAAAAACACACATTTGAATTGGGGGGGGGGGGCAACAAAATGACCAAAATATGTAAGTGGAATTTTAAGCGTAGAAGGTGCACCTTACCTAGAAATGTTCTAGACTGTCAGGAACAAGAAAAATTCTTGTTGCCCAATTTTGGAAGTGTGACAGAAGGCAGCCATCTTGAATTGCAAAATGGCCTGACATTTTCGCTAAATGTTCCCCTCTACTCAGATTTGGAGGCAACATCAAGGCCTAAATGGCAATTCACTGTAGTGATACCAGGGATTATATAAACACACTTGCCTAAGTTGTAAGTACTTTGGATATGGCAGCCATCTTAAATTGCAAAATGGCTGCCATTTCATTATATTTGATCTATATCTTGGCTTGCAAGCAACATGACAAGGCTAAAATGTTAGCATACTCAGGTTTGTGATACTAATTGATTTTATTAAAAAAAAAACATTTGTCTAAGTTGTAAGTACGTTTGGTTGTGGCAGGCCATATTGGATTTCAAAATGTCTGCCATTTTAAGATATTTTGATCTATATTGGGATTGCGCAGCAACATACAAACTAAAAAATGCGTAGTAGCAATACCAATGCATTTTGATACTTAGGATTGTATAAAAAATTGATTGCCCAATTTTGTAAGTACTTCAAATGAAGCCATCTGGATTAAAATGGCCGCCATTTCATTTATACAAAGACATAAATAGCTATACATAATGGCAAACCCCATATTGGTTGTTTTGATAGATACAAGAATTCCATTAGAACATATTTTCTTTGGTGTAGATAATTTGGTTATGTCAGTAAAGGGTATGTATCAACCAATTAAGTACATACAGTAAGATAGAGTTCCACTAAAATTGAAAATAAGTGAAAGAAGAAAACCTGGATGGTTTTATGAAGTAAGGAATATCCGCAGGGTCCCAGAAAAGAATAAGTGGCGGAGAAGGGAGCCCGATTAGGAAATGACACAAAGAATTGAGGAAATCACAAAAGGAGAAAAATGTTGTGCAGAGGAAAATTGAAGGGAAAGAGGAGGAAAAGAGGAAGAGAAAAAAACTTCTTAGACAATGTGCCCACATCAGAAGTTGGGGTACACAATGTGTCCTATCCCTATTCCCCCAAAAACGTTTGGTTCCTCCGGGCTCTCGCTTTCTCACTCTATCATAGTCTTCACTCTTTCGGATATTCTTTCCATTTTGTAATTCCTTTCAGCCCACCCATTTCCAATATACACGAACATGGTCATCCAAATACCTATAAAAATAAACTCTAATGTGAGAGCATGTCATGTTTAAAGCAATGTTAGCAATTTTTTTGAAGAGCGCCCCCAATTTTTCAAATAATTTGAGATTTTTACACGGTTGCATTGGTAACTGGCTTAAACTATTACCTGTGAATGGTTAAGCTCAAAAATGTCTGTGTCTCACAAACGAGGGAATTTTGTAATTAGAATAATTATTATCGGGATCCCGATAATAATTAAACGGCTGCTGGAAACGGCCTTCCAATGTGAAATAGCCGGGAAATAGCGCCATGTATGTGTCTACGCTCAGCCATTAGTTGTTTCATTGGTTCAGGCAAGTCAAGTTAGAGGTTATTTCTCGAGGTGGCACTATTTCATCATGGACGGACATAAACGTAGCATTTCATTTTCCAGCTCTGCCGTTAAGTCCAATCTGGGATCCCAATTCTAATTACAAAATCGCTTATTTTATAAATACGCATTTTTTAGCATTCTCATTCGCAGGTAGTGTTTCCTAGACAATTACCAACGTAACTGTGGCAAAATATCAAATTTAACTTTGTCCACAGCAAAAGAAAAATTATTTAAATTTTATCTATTAGTTAGTAATTTGTAAACGTCAATTAGATAGGGCAATAAACAGTAGGCCTATTATCCCTTCAGAACACTTTAAGTGGCTATATAATTTAACAATAAAAGGATTAAATGCATTTCAACGCATCCCATAAAACACCAGGCCTATAGCGGCGAAACCCCTTCAGAGCACTTTAAGTGGCCATATAGATGAACAATAAAAGGATTAAATGCATTTCACCATATCCCATAAACAATGCCTAGATGAGGTATTAGGCTGTATACATGTACACATCGTGATGTCACACGCTCCTATTATAGCGATACTCTATTTCTAGGATTCTACGTGAGGAAATTTTGACTTTAAAAATTTGCTCCTGAGGAAGAAAAAACTTTCTGGGACCCTGAATATACGATTCCATTTGTGTAAAGAGATGTGAGACCATATAAGCACTCAATTAAAAGATATGAGCAGAAAATAAGTCTTTATTATATTATTGTGATCATTAGAGATTTGTGCTGTGAAACAACCGCAAAATTGAGAGGGAGAGACATAAATTTGACAGTATTTTGCAAAATAAAATGTACTATAATTAAATGGCATAGTGAATTGAAGCATCTTGGTAAGGTGTGAATTTATTGTGGTTGTTAAGTCCTCTATAAGAAATAATTATAAAATATGAACTTTTTAAGAGGAGGGAGAATAAAGCAGAAATCAGTTTGTAGTATTGATTGCCCAGGTGAAGCTGTGTGGATAATATCTCAGAAAGTTAATTGGTGACATTTTGAGTTGAAGATGACATGCACCTGATAATTATGAATCAACCATTATTAGGCCCATATAAAGTGTACCATACATTACGACATCGTAAGATCCTGGCGTGTACTCAGTTAGAAAAACTATGGGCCAATGAGTGCACCTTTCAAGTGCCAGTGTGTGTGTGTGTGTGTGTGGTAACTACTCAATGTGATTGCTGGATAGTATGAAGTGTCCCAAACACAGCCGTGGGATCCTGCTATGATCAACTGGTGTTTTATGATAAGAAAAATATCGGCTATTCAGTTACCGGTAACTGTGATTATTATGCATCTGTGGTGCAATACCACAGTGCGATTAGCGCGTACCGCCCAACACTGCACAATACGCAAAAAATATCGGGCATTCGGTCATGCAACTCGCCAAGCAAATACTGTTTTTATTAGTTTTGAAGCCATTTTAAAACTATTTTGTCAAGTCAGCTTCTTCTTGCATAATAATAATAATATTGAATGGCTTTTTTCGGCTGATAACAGAAAATATCACCCTCGCCAAGAAAATATCAGACTTGTCTTCGACTCGCCCGATATTTGATCTAGGCTCGGGCGATATTTTCTGTTATCAACCCGTATCAACCTCAGCTATTCAATATTATATAAGCATTATGATTGGTGCTTGAAGATTTATTGGCGAGCGACATTAGGATCCTAAGTGAAATCAACATGATATATAATTGATGATGAAATTGCAGAGATTTGTGGACAGGTTAAGGAAGGAAATATGTGTGTGAAAATTGAAAAAAAAAATGGAAATTTGCAATTATACAGAAAAGTAAAAGTTACAATAGTAAAATGTGGTGTAGAGAACTAAATCTTCATAAAGGAAGAAAGAGTTACAAGGTGGAAAGTGAAATATTGAGATGCAGTCTGTAAAGATGACAAGCTGGGATAAAAATAGAAAAACCTAGAGTCTGACTCGAAAGGAATTAGGTAAGATTTATAGATTTTAATGGGAAGTCAGAGGATGTATACTGTATAGATTTTCTGATTATATTTTATTATGGAAAATTATGCAGTGATTTCGTAATAAACGTAATTGGGAGTTACGAGAGTAGAATTAGCAAAGTGGTGACACACATAACAAATCTCCAGTTGGAAGATAGGGTAATCCTTAAATGGGCCATTGTTGAAGGTTATGTTAGAGGCACTATTTTTAATGATCACGGTGCAGGACATTGAAGTTGAAGGGTAAGAAATCCTACTCCGGCATTTGATGTGAAGAAACTGCGTATTCCTTTCCCTACATTTCACAAGTTTGCAAAACACAAGTTGTGTTCTTTGTTCTTTTGGGACAATTCAATGATGGGAGTTTGAAGATGTAAGAGGCAAGCCTCTCCCTCTCTCTCTTTGTATTTTCTCCTCCATCGAGTCCAGAACCATAAGAAGGCTCTTGATTATCTTGCAGTTTTTTCTCGTATCTTTTGCAAGTTGTGGACCACTTTTGGTGCTTAGTGTATGGAAAAGCAGTAGGGCCAGCGAGTAAAGGAAGCAATGGTGTCGAAGTAATCCACTCGGGTCTCATCAGTTGGTCTCTGAGACGGATGTTATAATTAACTAAACTCCTAGTATTGTCATGGTTGACGATAAGAGGGTAGCCACAATTTGCGCACCCACTGCAGGCTGCATCCAGTTGAATTCAGCAGCCTTGTGCAGTTCAACTGGGTGCAGACTGCAGTGGATGCGCAAATTGTGGCTACCCGGATAAGAGAGCGTACTTCGGTTTTTTTTTCTCGGCGAGTTGGTATGGTGAAGATCTTTGGCCACTGTGAATATTACTGGTGTAGTCTACGAGTATCAAGTCGTCCAATTCCAAGTCTCCTTCCACAGACGAGATGGAAGTGTTAGCTTGGGTCGGCAGCAGATGTTTCCATCTCATCTTCGAGTGACAAGATTTGTCGATTGTTTCCATTTGTCTTTCAAGCGGTAATGGCACATTTTCAGAAAATATGAAATTTCTTCAATTTGCTCTCAAATGAGAGTCTAGGCCATTGAAAGAATAGAGATACAATTTACACATACAATAACATACTCCAAAACAGATAAGAGTTTAAAGACATCCGGTAATTTGTAGGCTAATTTTTAAGTTTTCCTTAACTTTAATCAACAAATGTGTATATTATATGAATATCATAGACTCGTACTCATTGATATTAAAACCACAAAGGTCACAGACCGGTCAAAAGGGTGCATGCCGTGTGAAACATGCATACGGTGTGCGTTTTCTTGTGTCAAACGCCACTTCCGTCGTCTGCTGAACAGTGGCGTACCGAGGTAGTCGAACCAGAGGGGGCAAATTTCCAAGTCGTCCCGCCAGAGGGGGCAAAATTCGTAGGTCGTCCCGATGATTTGCTCTAATTAAGTCTGAATTTGACAAAATGCGCGCGTAGCGCGAGAAAATTGCAGAATTTAGTTTAATTTTGCCCAAATTCAGGCTGAAATTGGTCGAAATTCCCCGGAAAAGAGGGATGAAAATGTGTATTTTGGTCCAAATCGTCCCGCTTTTTCGAGCCAGGGGGGGGCAACCTGCTCCCCTGCCCCCCGGTCGGTACGGCCACCTGCTGCTGAATTAATGTGCCGGTGACATAATTTAATCGTTACCCATAAGAACGCTGTTTTCGTCTTAATCTTTCAGATGAGACCTAATGTATATTAAAAGCTTACAACCATGCAAAAATATCGATGTTAGAAAAATCGTGAGGGCGCACGATTTTAAATGTGCCAGGCAGGGAGGGGGCCAAGAGAACCAATTTCAGACGTCGCCATTGGTTTAACACGAACGAAATCTTGACGAAAAAATTCTGATTTTTTATATGTTGGCAAGGAATATTTCTTATTCAAAAACGTGGGAGATGAAGAAAGTCACCACTCCACGGACGGGTTATTTTCTGAATTTTATTGATATTAAAAAACGAACGAGGACGAGGCCGTATTGTGGGTCATGGGAACAACCATGTCCGACCCACATCCAAGACACCCAAAATGGTTTGTGGTTTGCACTCCGTATTGCTTTATTTCTTTTGGACATTTTTGGTGAGTGCTATAATGAAGGAGGCTTGGCCGCCGCCGCCTTCTTCTAATTGCTATGAGGCAGCAGCTAAAACATGTTGTAAGCCGTTGGAGCCAACCACCGCTGACCGGCCGGGGCCCGAGAAATCCGCCGTCAACCGGTGGACGAGAAGCCGATCCGCAGCCTGCGATGGAGAACCACACCGACAGGTCGGCGACGGCCGCAGACTATCGGCGCACACTGCTATCGAAGGGATGACTCCCGTGCGGGAATCGGTTTAAGGACACCCCCCTCGCGTGGGAGACCGCCCTAGGTGCAATAGGCGCCGATCCGGGTCCCGTATATCCAGCCGCCAGTAATTCCATGTCTGTAAGATGCCGAATGGGGAACCGGAGAGTCCAGCAGCGCACCGGCAGAAAGGTCAGCGGGAGAGGCGCAGTCTCCGCATACCGAGCCGCGTGAGTCTGCCAAGTGCTGTAAGAGGCGCCCGGATTTCCAGCAGGGTCTCACCACCAGCCTGCGCGTGCGGCGCCCTCTCCGAAGCCACCGGCAGGGCAACGCCTGAAAGCCCGGCAGGAATCAGACGCGAGCGGACGGAGGCAGCCAGCGATGGATCCCAAGGTCTCGCCGAGCACCGCGTCCAGCCTTCCCCGTGGCGAGGCCGCCGAACCACGCCGGGGCGGCACATCCAGCAGCGCGCGTAGACCAGAGCCAAGGAGCGGCCGCGCAGGCCGCAGGGCAGCACCCTAAGAAATCCAGCAAGGCCGGCACAGGAGGTCACTCCTCGAAGGGACAACCAGCGCACACAGACCCGAGGCGCCACCGGCAAGCAAGCCGCTGGCCAAGCCCACTCGAAGAGGTCGGTGCAGGACTGCATGGCAGTCTTGCACCGGCCTCCTTGGGAGTGAGGCGGTGCAGGACTGCATGGCAGAGGCGCTCCACCGAGGTGATCCACCCGTCTCTTTCAGGTATATTGGCTTATTTAGAGAAGGCAAGTCAAGAAATGAAACCTATAGTGTTCCACTCAGCGTTGCGGGTGCAAACGGAATGAACTTGAAACAAATTGGTCATATTGTGATGAAGACCTTGGGACCTATAAGCAAACTGTTGGGGAAATATCCCGGTGGGCCGCTTGGTTTTGGGACCATTTTGAGACCACAAAAGACTCCCCAAATGGAAGGCAATGGGGAAAGGGGAATTTTGTAGGCCAATAAGTCACTTCTCAGGCCACTTTCTTCCAATTCCCGCCGGTAAACAAATCTGTCTGCCCCTGTGTGTGATGATGTTCTTGTGCTAGAGGTGACAATGATGATATTTATCAGGTGAGATGAAGTCATCTTGTCACAACTTAATTATACATATAATCTAGATAGATAGGATTCTCAGTGCAGGTTGATATATATAGGTGAGCATATATATTCAAGTCTATTTTGTAATTCAATTTCTCCATAATCAAAGGTGTGGTATCACAAATGTGCGGTAGTCCACAGTTTATAGCCTCGTTAAGGGGCTAACATATATTTAAAACGTTGGCCAATTTAAAATTCCAAATGGCTGCCTTGTTCGTTGGCTTAGAGGTCAAGATATAGGCAATTAAGTGTATTCAAAATGTCCAAGATGGACTGCCATAACCAAAGTACTTACAACTTAGAGAATTGTTTTCTTTTAATCCTTAGAGTCACAAAACATGGGTCTTGCCACCTTTTAGCCTAGCTAAGGTATAGGTAAAACTTTTAATGAAAAAACTTACAGCCCATTTTGAAAGTCAAGATAGCTGCACTCTAAAAAATGGTGTTAAAAAAAAAAAAAATATTTTTAATAAAAACCATTAGTCTACCAAACAGGTATTGCCACATTTCGTCTGTATTGCCTCCAAGCCGAGATATAAATCAAAATATAATGAAAATGGCACCATTTTGAAAAGTCAAGATGGCTACCATAACGAAAATATTTACAATGTAGGAAATTGCTTTGATGGAATCTTGGTATTATAAACATTTGGTTTGCTATCATATGAGTCTCGTATGTTGCGCCCTAGCTGAGATATGGGGCAAATATTGTGAACATGGCGGCCATTTTGAAAATCCCAAGATGGCCGCCCTCTGTCGCACTTCCAATTTTGGCAACATGGATTTTCTTGATTGCTAGGGATGGTAGAAAATGCATCTAAAGAGATGGCACCTTCTAATCATTAAAATTCCGCAGGACTACACTTGCTCCCAATCAAATATCTATTGTAATCTTCAAGCTATTTTGAGCGGGCGAGGTATGACATAGTTCTAAATCTACTTACATAGATAGAACACGTTGCAAAGATGTTAAAAATACCATTTATCTCAAAATCTAATTTTTTAATTTTTTAAAAAGCATGGTTTTTGAACTAAATTGGATCAACTTGACATGTCAACATCAGACCTAAACCGAATGCCAATGGTATTACAAGTATTTTCAGGTACATGTAGAGCATAAGACATGGATGTTTGTGAATCCGTCGTTCACAGTTTAACTATAATATTATTAATTTTTTATATACAAAGTTAAAAAGTTCACTCAATATCGCCTTTACTTATTGTGTAGTTGGTAAATTTTGAGCTTCTGGGACACAATATAGTTCTGAAAATTACTCATGTTAATATAGATATCAAAAATACCAAATATCTCAAAATCTTTTTTTTGCCAAAAAATGTATGTTTTGACCAAAAATAACCCCACAACCACCTTCGACCCACATTGGCAATTCCATATCATGCCAATCTGAAAAGTAGACATAATACGCTTTCCAATGATGTATGATGTAGGTGTATGTAGGATGGAATATTGAACTCCCTAAAATAAGCCACCTTTTGAAGTTCCATACCACCATACCTTTTTAATCCTCAGACAAGTTGCAGTAGGTTTCAAAACATTAACCTGTTTTACCTGTGGCCCCGTGTTCAAAACCTTTCACCCCATTTTGTGTGTAAAAATGGTCCCATTGTGATTTTCTAGACTTTTAACACCTTATTTTGTGACATATAGAAGTACGATAACACACACAAAAAAACTGTTTCAGTTGAATCTTAGGTCAAAAACAACTTTCTTGAACTTACAAGCCTATTATATGCATGGGCGGTGCACAGAGTAGTAATTAAGAATAAAGGGTGATGCATTATCCTGTTATGGGCAGACTCCTGTGTCCGAGGTTGGGAAAATAAAATTACGGCGGGCGACAGCCGAGTCCATATTTATTTTTCCGCCGAGGATCCTTAATGAGCCCATAAATACTACTGCAAACCCGTATTCTATTATAGATACCGAAAAACAGCGTGAAATTGACCGACAAGCATTCGCGACCCATTTATTTCAGAATAATGGGCCGTAAGCTGACCAATCCGAATGCAGCATTTCAATAATGGGCAGCAGAGGTAATAGAATTTTGTTTTTATGAAATAGCATCCGCATAAGGGTCATGATAAGAGCTGACCCAGCTCTTGTGGAATGAGAGAGTGATGCTGGTATTTATGTGAGCGTCATTCGTTGGCGAAATAATCGCTATCTTTTAACCCTCGTCACCAAGGTGTGTGTGTGTGTGTGTGGGGGGGGGGGGGGTTATAGAATCCTTCTTTTTTCCGCCTAATAAAAAAACCCGTCTGGTTACCAAATTATGTAAGGTAATTGTGAACTAACATTCTTCTCTCCTTTCCATGTAAAAACAAAACCACCGGGTTATAGGTAAGGTACAGGGTGATCCAAAGTGATAGATGGGAGATGGGGTGGTGGATCCGGAAAGTACTAACACGCCTAATACGACACAGGAACATCACAGACACTTTATTTTGTTACACCATTGAACAGCTCAGGTAGACGACGTTTAATGTGATTGTGAACCACGGACGACATTTTTCATTAGTTTTTGAAAGGGCATAAACCCGAGAGAAAGCGTATGGGGTCTGACTTTGGTAAAAAAAAGTTCCATTTACGAAAAGGAGATAATGCAATGGCGTAATTGTGTGGATTGTAATCTACAAAATGGGTTTTATTCGATCGCAATCGGACATTCGGTTCCAGAGATATGGTGATCAAAGTGAAGCAGTACGCGAAATTTGCCAAAAACGCATAGGTCTCCTACTTTATCATGTTGAAAAAATTTAAATGGGTTAATTTAAGATATTTAAAAGATATTATTTATACGTCATTTACGCATTTATTTTGGCTAGTCGAAGTAAAATAAATACTCATATTATTTTGTCCAAATTTAAAGTCATGAAATGTACTGGGTAAGTTGATTTTTTATGTATTTTATTGTTTTCTCACCTTGCGATATTTAAGAAAATATTTAAGAATTATACAGGACCAATGGATGCACCATTTCGATGAGTCTTTCATTAATAATTTTGATAATTCAGTATAAAATGAAATTAAAAAAAAATCCATATTTACACATTCAAAGCGCCCTCATTTGTCTAAATGTTTCGAGGTCTATAACACATTTCGTTAAAATACGCAAACACAAAACGAAACACGAACTAACTTACAGAACGCACAACGCTATTCACATGAAAAATTTGCACACATATCGCACATATTAAGCCGAGTGAACCATGAAGCCGATTTTCAAAATTGTGTTCCAATTCAATACGCATTGAAATTAATGTGATTGGGGTCGATTGGCCCGGTTGCCATGCACGGTATAAAATCCGCTTCATGGTTCACTCGTATTTACCCCCTGCACAGGCCACCCAAGTTTCGTCCCAGTAGCTTGTTTAGTTATTTTAGTTACGTTCGTTTCAGTGTTTAGCCACTCAGAGGCCTTACGTGTTTCCATGGCAACGCAGATCAAAAATTGACATGAATTTTAACTTTGTGACATGGGCTACATATTATGTTTAACATGTATATACCTCTATTTAGGAAAATAAGAAAATCACTTCAAAGGTTCACTGCTTCGACCCATACCCCTCCTTAGTTTAGGCGTTCACATCCGATACGCCAAAAAATGCTAATCATTTTTCAATCGCCCTGAGTTACGGGGGGGGGGGGGGTATGACATTCCACCTAACAGCAACAGCAATTTAAAAACGGCATCAACCTCCGTGTGCGGGGGGGGGGCAGGACGCCCGATGTTCGATACTGGAGTTGGGATTTTAGAGGTTGCCAGGCTCCTGTTGGAGCTCTATGGAAAAATCCATAAACGGCATTAATATGCCTTGATTGATTTCCTCCAAACCGTTTGATGAATTCCATTCAATTTTACCTACGCAAGAAAGACTCATTTAAAGCAATTTGTTCTGCGAACTTTTAGTTCGTAGAAGAAATTTGGAGAAAAATGCATTTGAAAATTCATTTAGGCGCCATTTCAAATCCCTGACTGCTTAGAACGTTATTTATTCAAATTTAGTCTCATTCCTCATTCTCTTGGGGTCCTACCACACTTACTAACTCCACGAGGTCAGACAACGAACGTATATAAACGTACACGAGACCTACGGCGCTCATTCACACAACGTATACCCGAAGTATTGACAGGAAAAAATCTGGCTCTATCGTAACCACATTTTGATCACATTTCCTTTCCAAGACGTGATTTGTCATAGTTCATCGCATTTTTTCGTGACGTTAACGTATAAGATGCTGTTTATGGGTTGTGGTTCTTTTGCAGTAAACCGTTTTTCGCACAGTTATGATCAGAAAAATGACCGTATCGTTATAGCCTTAACACCATAGAAATACATGTTTATTTATATAATGTTACATGGGCATTTAATATAGAGTGCTAATTTTCCGAGGGATGCCAAATAAATCCTACCTTCCCCCTGTCCCGGGTTCTAGTATGTTTCAAAAACTTAAACGGAAGGAGGCGCTCTTCCGCATACGAACGTTACACAACAGACTTGACTAAGACTAGGCCTGGTCACGAATATTAAATCCAAATGACCGTTATTGGAAATTAGAATATTTTGCAGCGGGGTTAAAGGTGGCAACGAGAGATTTTGGGGGCTCCCATAATTGAGCCATACATTGATTCGTATAGGTCAGACCCCCAAATTAATTTCTTACCTTGTCTTTTTACAGAAATGCCTTGAAAGTGAAAACAAAAGGCAATTGTCATTTGCTTAATTTCAATAAAACATGGCTGAATTTCGTTTCTGCTCCTATACGAAATTAGAAATTTCCATTTTTGTTTTTAAAAATTGACCATAATCTACAATTATCAGATTAATCCTTTCACATGGGGACATATCTGATAATACGAATTCTTGGTGCAAAAAATCAGCATTTTCATATTTTTTAGGGACACCTGTTATGTGAAATCTCCGTTTCAGCCTTTAATACACTAACCACGACGGATTTTGAAGTCAATATGTTTTCTTAATTTATCATGATATTACTAAGATCTTTTGAACAGGTTTAAGAGATGATTTTTTTATTCACTTGGAGCGAGACTGCCATAGTAAATGCACTTAGGCAGTGCCACAAATTACCGTTTGGAATACACCCAATCCCAAATCGAGCAAATCGTGTACGACCCCCCCCCCCCGCCCCCCGCTTTTATGAGTTATGGTGATGGAGGCGTCATAGATATTTTCACTATCATTGATAGTTTCATTATCATGTCAGTATCATTCGGATTATTAGTACAGGCTGATTTAAAATGAGTTTACTCATTTTAATTTGTAGTTACATAAATAATCTGTAATGAATCTCTCGTAAACTAGTATATCATTAGAAAGAGCATTCCTTATTGTCTATATTAGAATTTTTTTTACTAATTTGCTCGGCCAACCCGAGTTACACTGATTTGAAATAAAACCAGCCCTTTTCCCTGATTATCTCCATCTGGGTATTTGCATTAGTTTTCTAAATTTCCACCAAATCAATAAATGCGTGAACTAAAGGCCTCCAGATGATTTTGCAACTTTCATTGTCACTGTGATACGAATACTCAAAATAACATCAATCAAGAGCGAAAAAGGGAATGCTGACAATTTACATGATCGAATTTTGAAATGCTTGCGAATTCCTAGCACTTGTTTCCTCTGGTAGATTTCTCTTAGAAGAACACTTCTTGCATTTTTGCAGTTCTTGGAACAAACAAATCACCCAGGGGCGGATCAAAGATTTCTCAATAGAGGGGGGCGCCAATTTTCCGGCTTGCTCCGCTCGCCGGTAGACCCAACTTTTCCAGTCGGTTCGAAAGTCTGAAAGCGGGCGGGAGGGGGCGTACTGCGTCCAATGGGCGCCCCACAATCTAGCATCTACCACGGCGCCCACGCCCTGTAGCGTCATTCTTTAATAGAGATCTAAAGGGCGCCCTATGCCGTAAAGGGTAAATTTTAATATATCTACCGTGCGGCATGCCGTAATTTGTTTTGACATTGGGGGGGGGGGGGATGGGGTTGATGAATGAAACGTTTTGCTGAAAAGATGCATTACTAGCACATGTGTGCGGCGCAGCGCGCTAAAAAGTTTGCCATTTCGAAGCTAATACGCATTAATTAATTGCAATTAGACAAAATGCGCGCGAAGTGCGCGTAAAATTTCCCATTTTTAAACTATTATGGTAAAATATAAGGTTATTTTTGATCAAAACCACATGAACAGGCATCAACATTGGGGTAGGGGATGATCGTATTGACCTGATCCCCCTCATCAAATATTGGGGGGGGGCATATATCGGGATTTACGCCTATGAACGTGCGCCCCGGCGCTCCCTATACGGCGCCCTGTG
This sequence comes from Ophioderma brevispina, assembly GCA_023653785.1. NCBI lineage: Eukaryota > Metazoa > Echinodermata > Ophiuroidea > Amphilepidida > Ophiodermatidae > Ophioderma > Ophioderma brevispina. Next base: position 8,425 of record JAMKCH010013874.1, on the reverse strand, counting down.
CACTGCAAAAAATAGAGGGGGCGCGTGCCTCGGGCGCCCCCCTCTAATCCTCCCCTGATCACAGAAACAGTTTGCGATAAAAAATAGGTATTACACTGCTTTGATGAACAGAAAAATGAACATATTTATCGTTTGATTTATGATTCTTGAATACGACCACGCCAAATTTTATTTTGATAATAAAGTTGCAAACAATGTTTGTCTTGTTCACGCTTGGACATACTATCTGACATTTCTGTAATAAATCATCTGACAATTTCACCGCAATAGACTACATAGTCCAATTTCAAAATGGCTGGGATACATACAATGACCTGGGGAAATCATCACATCCTTTGCAGTCTTTCAATCATCATGATACCCAAGGGAATTGTATGTCTTTCACCATCCTGAAAGCGGACTACATAGTATGTTGTGGTCAAATTATCAGATGAGGTATTCACCCAATTACCCGCTGATTATTACTATCAAAGAGTTGATCCAAAGCTTTTAAGGGAGTAGTAACATAATGATCTATATTTCATGTTATTTTGTTACGAAAAAATAACGCTAAAGATACCTGTCGGTCATGGGTAGTGTTGGCTATAGTGTCATATACACTATTTTGTAGGATAGGGATCTCAAAAGGTCTCAGCGTGTTGTTACCAGAGCTGAAAGAGCAACTCGTAACCAGCACGTGGATCGTCGGATCTTGTATATCTATTATTACTGGATGGGGATGTATTCTAGGTAAGTTCTTTACTGTCTTGGAGTAGTTCAAAGCACCGTGCGATATTTTATCCCAGGATTGAACGCCTGCCGATCACTGATCAGATTCTTTGACTTCTCTGAAACGCAATCATTGAGACCAGATGTTATCCACTCAGAACAGGGTTAAAAAATAAAGAAATTTGTCATAGCGTGAAGTTAAATCACAATGGGTGACATTTGATGAAATTTGTTGAAAGTGTCAGATTTGTTTCAAAGGGTGAATTACGCTATCATTCATAACTTTAATTCTGGGGTTTGAAAGAAATTCAGAGCTTCAAGGTAGGCCCTATATAATTAGGCATTGTATTGCCTGACAAATTTGACAAACTATAGGCGGTCACTCGCTTTTGCGATTACCTAACTTGCTTGCTCAGCTGGATGACCTCTACATACATTTGTTTTGTGCTCAGGTCAGCGGTCCTTTGGCACAGATTTGATTTTCATAGGGCATTCTAAGCAAATGGACCTCTAGATGACTTTTGACCTCTTAGCGCGAGAAAATTAACGAATTTACCCAATTTGGACTAAATTCATTGAAGAAGAGTCCTAAATGGGCTTCAGATTTCCCAAATTTTGTATTTTTATCAACACTTCTATCCGAGACCATTCAAAAACACACATTATTATACGTTTCCTTGATATGCTACCCCTTCCACGAACAATGTAATTCATTTCTTGAAACAACTTGCCTCATTAATTTTCAACATGCACACTTACTCTCTTCTGCTCACATATTTTGAGACCTTCAAACTATACCATAACTGATAACGACTGATAAAAATAGGTTATTACAGTAGCATTATGCACAAACATAGCCTAACTTTGTCCAATTGGATCTCACCTACTGACATCATGTTTATGATGCAAACTTTAACTTGCACCAGACTTGGGAAATCCCTACGAAATCCCCAAATATTTATAGTACTTAACTTTTATAGATATTTTAAAGATGTGTACATTGTATATACATGAAGCACTAAGGGAATTCCATTTTTATACATAATTTTCCCCATGTTAGGATTTTTTCCAAATTACATACAGGAATAAAATAATATTTTAATCTCAAAATGACGATACTATAAAAATATACGTTTTGATTTAGGAGTACTTACAGTATATTTTGGGTTTTTTTTCCTGTGGTATGGTTTAGTGGTTTATATGAGTAATGTTTGAGACTATTTTGCTTGTTGTTGCTGTTGTTGTTTTCCTTATAATCGTCTTTTTGCATAAAATGGGACGTACCACTTTCAGGCATTTGTGTTTCTCGCCGTACCTCTTCCATTAGACATGTTCAAGCGTGCGTATTATGGTGTTTTAAACTGATGGAAATATTTGTGAATAAATGAAATGAAATGAAATTTACGATGTTTTTCCTTTGGGTGTTTGTTTTAACGGCTTATTTTATGGCCATATCTCAAATTTTATTTCTTGCGGCTTCGTTCTGGCTAGAGCGGATTAAGCCGCATTTTGTTATTATTCTGTGACCAGCTGATACACAATTCTATCTTTAACAGACCAACAAGAATGGTAACACTAAGTGTATAAGGGTGTTGTCAATATGGAGCTAATTTTTTTTCCGTGTTCTATGACTTTTAACGCTAAGTTATTTTATGTAATTGCCTAAAATATCAGATAAGCATATTTTGGTGAAAAAAATCAAATTGACCATAGCGTTTTTATGCTAGCTAGTTTAAATAAGCATTTTGGTGGCGCTATTCAAAATTGTTTTTGCCCCTTAAATCGTACGAGAGAAACGTTTTAAATTTTTATTTTTAATTCAGCAATGTAAATGTATTAATGCTCTTTTATTATTTGCCAAATTTTATTGGAAGTCCTTTGTAGTCCATCAAGAAGGACTCTCGTTTTCCCACTGACCTAGCCACCGAGCGCGTAGCGCGAGACTCCGCGCTCGGTGGCTCGGTCACAGGGGGATGGACACAGGGAGGAACGAGGGTCCTTCTAGATGGAGTAGTCCTTGGGGAGAGTGACCTTTTTCATTGGGGGGGGGGGATTTGCTGCGACTTAAAAGGCGGTTCTTGGACCGCCATTTTGAATTGATTTCCATTTTTCCCTGGTACGTGCCCTTTCAATGACCGAGTGGTTTTCAGAGGAGATCCACACACTAAAGCCCATGATATACTTTCAGTCGCACCGAGCGATTTCTGCGCGTGAGCATGCGTGAAACTTGATCTTTGGCCAGAATCCGGTATTGCGAACGCCAATCGCTCGCTGGCGACTGAAAGTATATCATGGGCTTAATGGGATACACTTAAGCATGGCCATCTTATCGTGGGTCCTGTTTTCATTATTTTCTTGCTAGAAATGTAAAGTGCCATTATTTTAAACTTAATCAACAAAACTATCGTCCCAGAACAGCGTGTAAGATTATATGGCCAACAATGAAACGGCGCCATACGCAGGATATGGTATCTACAGGATGTTGCTCCAGTGCATCGTGCTCATCCAGTCCATGACAGACTAGAAGAGTCAAATGGCCTCCGAGATCTCCAGATCTCGCGCCCTTGCATTTCTTCACTAAGGTATTTTACAGCCCCAAGAATTTGCATTGATTTATTTTACTTTTGCAGCTAACAGTGAGTTGAAGTTGTAAATTAGCACATAACATATTTTAAATTAATCTAAGCAACATAATATAAAAGTATGCCTGGTTCGTGTGCATATCTGGTGTGTAGCTGGTGAAAAGCTGAGAAAGGGTTTATACAAATCAGTTGTTCAGATTTTTGGTGAAGGTTGGATATCAGAAAACAGAATGGCCTTTACGGTTCAGTTTAATTTTTGTAACTCAAGTTAATTTGTTTCTTATATTTGAGTGTTCATAAAGTATCAGTTCCGGGTTCTGTACTCACTGGGTACAGTTTATAGGAAGAGAAGCAAATAAATCTGTGTAGTAATTTTGATTACAAAAAAATAAATATTTTACATTTTTATTGTCTCTAAGTCCATTTATAGCCTCTATGTGCATGTTTTCCTGTAAGTTCATGTAATTACCAATGTCTATTATTTGCCTGTATTTTTTTCAAAACTAAAAAAAAAAAATGGCTTATCCTTCATATAAAACAGCATGAAATATTCTATAAAGGGATCAAATGATTATAAGGATTATGCAGCTTTATTCAAGACTGTCAGCTCTGTTTTCCACCTTGCAAATCGATGCGCAAAAAGACACTTAACATCACTCTAGATGGAGAAAAACTGTCACATGACCCAACACCGAAGTACCTTGGCGTCACAATGGACCGCAGCCTTACTTTCAAACAACACACCAAGGCAGTCGCTGCCAAGACGCAGTCTCGTGTCAACCTCCTCAGAAGGCTCGCATGAACTGGATGGGGTGCATCTTTTGACACCTTACATACATCAACTGTTGCCTTGGCATACTCCACTGCTGAATACACTGCACCAGTATGGAGTTACAGTGTACATTCACACAAGATTAATGTCGTTCTGAATGATGCAATGAGACTTGTTAGTGGTTGCCTTTTGGTGACGCCTGTAGAATATCTTCCAATTCTGTCTGGCATAGCTCCTGCAAACCCTAGGAGGAACCTTCAGACGATCAAGCTCGCCAAGAAATGTGATGAACCTGGTAGCCTAATCCCCCCACCAACACCCTTTGAGGATCAGAGAATTCCACGGAATCACTTTGCTACCCAATCCATGACACTGCAGTCACAGTATCCCTATCGATCATCCTGGATCAATGACAGATGGTATGAGCAATGGTCATCCTCTACTTTGAACCTAAAGCAGTTTGTGGACAGCCCATCTAGCAAGCCCAAAGGCTGTGACCTTGATAGGAAAGCATGGGTCAACCTCAACAGACTCATAACTGGCGTTGGTCGTACAAAGAACTTCCTTCACAAGATCGGAGTAGAACTTTCACCAAACTGCGATTGTGGAGAGCCACAAACCATTAGCCACATCATAGATGACTGTGAGGTCTACAAGTCCCCAAGAGAAATTCCAGGCCTGATCAAGCTGGATGATGAAACTATCAGGGGGTTAAAGACGGATCTTCCACTGTGATTTTGGACTTGCACGCACGCACGAACGAGCTTTATTCCGTAAAGTCTTTACTCTAGTCTAACTCATGAATATCTCATATCAAGTACTGGAGTATACACCATTTAAGTTGGCAACATTCGATTGCTGTCAAACTTTAAATCTAAACTTTAGAACTTTAAATTCTCCAAACTGGGAGATTTTCGAACTAAATTTATCATTTCCTTTAACTGGAAATGTCAAAATCTTAATTTCTTATATTTGAAAGAAATTGTAAGCTTTCAACTTCCTGAACCTAGAAATTCACAAAATGAGTTACCTGAATTAGAAACTTCACAACTTGAAGTTACTGCTTTTTCTTTTCAACTTGTAACTTCATCAATTTCGTAATCCCGGGGACCATTTGTATGCAAAAGTGGATATGATGCGTGAACAAGAAAACGCGTAGAAAGGGTCCCTTTTGTCCAACAGATGATGCACGCGCGTACATTGATTAGGGTGTCAAAAAATATGGATAAATGGGTATGTTTTTCATTAACCTTGAAATTGTGATGTACTTATTTAGGGTATGTAATACTCATATTAAGCAGATCAAAATCATCAAAATTACTGTAAATCGGAAGTAAAGCAAAGCAAGATAATAAAGGTTATATTAACGACACAATTCATTGCTTACTTGTTTAGGTAGGTGTTTTGTGGAAATACTTGTTTAGAGTGCATTTTGTATTTTTTTTTTAATTTTTTGAATACAAGTGCCCTCCGGGTTTGAGATACAATGGATTAAATCCAAAAACATTTCCACGTTGATTTTACTCAACATGCAAATTATGAGTCAAATATTGACTCTTTCACCGAGTAAAATGTTTACTACAAGGCAGGGTAAAACTGCTACTCAACCTTTGTTGAGTCAAGTTTACTCAACAAAAGCTGTGACTTTTTAACTACGAAAAGGAGTAAAAAATTACTCAGGTTGAATAGAAAAAAATAGAGTGTAAAAATGAGTTTTTGAGTCGGTGATCGTCAGATTTTCATCTTGGGACGTTAGGGATATATATATTGTGTGTCTGTTGTGTATCCTTTGTTTATTTGTTGTTTACACGCAAATATGAAACCTTTTAAATTGCACAGATCAACAATTGATAAAACTCTAGCGCTGTTATCATTGCTGATCTAGATCAAGCAACATCAAAGACCCAGCGATATTTACAAAACTTGTTCACATTCCAATGATAAAGCCGCTTCTGTGTTCTCTTCAGCACATATAAATTGCTGCTAAATACTCATTCTTTGCTTATAATTCACAGGTCGTTCAGCAAGTGTGATGACCAAGAAATTTGGCTTCCGATTTTGCCTCATTTTGTCTGGATTGCTTTCAAGTGTTGGTCTTATCATCTATGCGTTTGCCACAAGTGTATACATGCTACTTGTTGGATTTAATCTCGTAGGTAAGATTACATTGAGAAAAGGGAAGAGAGAGAGAGAAGAGAAGAAAGAAAGAAAGAAAGAACGAAAGAAAGAAAGAAAGAAAGAAGAAAGAAAGGAAAGAAAGGAAAGAAAGGAAAGAAAGAAAGAAAGAAAGAAAGAAAGAAAGAAAGAAGGAAGGAAGGAAGGAAGGAAGGAAGGAAGGAAGGAAGGGCGGGCAGGAGATGTAGAGAGAGGAGAGAGCAAACGTCAAATAACTTCCACAAAATTACGTTTTTAAAACATATTATAAAAACGTCCAGAAAACGTAGTGTCGTTTTACAACTCATTTTGTTAGATACCATCAAATTCCCCAGTCCATGGCCAACAAGCATTGAATAAACTGGCGGTCGCGGTGTTTAAAATTCAATTTTTGTATTTGTTTGTCAGAAATACCCTTTAAACACAAATGAGCCTTGTGCACAGTGACCTGATTTGTTTTTATAATAGCACAAATTTAATGATTTCAATCAGATTGGTCAGAATTTCCAGGACACAAAAAACATGTATTACACTTAACGACACTATCAGTACTCCACCCGAAAGAGTCAAAATATTTTAAATTTGCAGGAATAGCTTTAAGTGAAGAATAAGTCTAGAATTCTCATAAGTTACTTTTGCCAAGCGAAAAATTGACAGAAAGGGAAGAAAACAGCAGTGTCAAAAATATGAATTCCATTCAATACGTGTGTTAGTAAGTGTCCGTACGGAGAGTAATGACTAAAATATCCGATTTTGTCCTTGTACTCTGTGCCCGGGGAATCTTTGCAAGTACGTTCAACGGAATAGTGAATGTGAGTGGTTCAATTCGAGTGATGTGCTAATCGTGATGTTTCACTGCAAATCGGTTTTGTCAGCAGTGAGTAAAATTGTATTGCGTCACAATTGGGCACTTCAGCCTGAGCGAGTCAGACCAGTCAGTCATGACCAAGAGGGATTCTTTTTATTTTTTTGTCAGTGCTTCATTTGAACTTAAGTCTATGTTTTTGGCATATATATGTGAAAATAAACACAAATAAAAATTTAAAGAGTTTTCATGTGATCTTTAACTATAACAACTGAATTTAGATACCACCTTAAAATCTGTCCATTTTAATGACGTGTAGGTAGATCGAAATTCTGTTGAGGGTGCATGATGGGCCCCTGAAAATTGCGTAGTTTGCAAAGGGTACCGATGGTATTTTAATCATGATGACCGAATGATGACCATGACAATATTGAAAATTAAAGTACCCAGTGACTTATTTTACCAATACGGATTCCGTCTTTTCAAGTAAACAGTTTCCTCAGCAATGATTGCCATATACTTCGACAAGTATTTCAATGCCGCTGTTGGCATATTCTTACTCATTTCTGCAATTTCCTTTATGACTATGCCGATTATGACTCAAGTTCTTCTTGATACATTCGGCTGGCGAGGAGCTCTGGTTATGCTGAGCGGATTTTGTGTCCAGTCAGTACCATTTGGTTTTCTAATAAAAAAGCGGGAAGGTGTGCTGATTCACGAACAAGATAGCACTTATTTTAAATTCTTCCAGCGAACCTATCCCCCGCTGAAATATCAAAGAAAGAGACCTCTGTTTTGAAATTCTTGCAAGATATTTGTAAAAAAGTTGGTGTTTCTATGCTGACTAGACCATCGTTCATATCTCGAGTTGTACTACCTGGATTTGTTGGTGGCTATACTTTTAATGGATGGTTAATATACATTGTTTCTTTCGCTGTGTCTAATGGTGCATCGATGAGAGAATCTTCCATGGTGACAACCTGGGGAGGGGTTGGACTAGTAGTCAGCAGGATGACGGTACCATTGTTGAACAAAGCGCTGACTTACAAACAACTTATGTACATGTCGTCAATCATCATGGCCATTTCTTTATCTCTTACAACTGCATTTAACAGTTTATTAGGGATGAGCATTGTGCTCATTTATGACTGGTATTGGCTTGGGCACCATACTGCGAACATACATATTGCTGCTAAGGATACGATCGAGGCTTCAGAGTACACCAACGGCAATGGGAATGTATTATTTGTTTTACGGGTTTGCTTCAATATTAAGTGGAGCCTTTACAGGTAAGATAGGGAAAATAGGGCGTCTGTGAAGTAATAGGTATCTGCGATAGATGTATTTGTCACGTATTTAGATAGGACTTTAATAAGGGACAGTGGCGTACATATGGTATCTCCA
>JAMKCH010013873.1:0-55361 GCA_023653785.1 Ophioderma brevispina | reverse complement strand
TGAGATCAACTGTATTAAATTACTTAAAACTGCCACTGACCGGTCATTCATCCACTCAGCCCCAATTATCTGGAACATGCTACCACATTCCATCAGAGAATCAAATACTCTACCTTTATTCAAACGTGGTCTCAAAACTCATCTCTTTACTGCTCACGATTAGTTGTGTTCATATTACACTTTTTTTCTGGTTTCACCATTGTAATTTTCTTATGTTTCATGAGCGCTGCGCTCTTTATGTAGTAGCGCTATATAAGTGCTTAATATGTAACTCTGTTAGGTTAAAACTAATAGATTAGTTACTGCTACGCTGATTTTTTTCTTTTCTCCCTGAACACACGCTCCGGCGTCAGGACCTTTATTACAAACATTTAAGCAAACAACAAATCTACATTGACAAAAAATCATTTCACTACACTAACTGAACCCATACAAATGCATAATAACAAAATACACTTAAACTACAGTCACCGTCAAAAAACTTTCGTGGAAAGTGCTCTACTCTTAGCTGAGATGAGTATCTCAGGCTCTGAGCATGATGTGTGTGTAATTTGGTGAACGACATATGATTAATCAAACATCACTCAAAACAAAGTCCGAGGCTAAAGGCGGCTTAGATCACACAAAGCTGCACCCCCTACGCATATCGCAAGCCATAAAGGCCATAACGTATTGCCACAACGCGTTGCGAGAAAGTAGCAACGCGTTGCGAGAAAGTAGCAACGCGTTGCGAGAAAGTAGCAACGCGTTGCGGCGTCGGCCAATTAGAATGACGATTTTCTTTGACGTATTTCAAAAATTAGACCCACAACGCGTTGCAAAGTATCTAGCAACGCGTTGTGGAAACTCACAACGCGTTGCAAGCCTTCACAACGCGTTGCGAGCTTCACAACGCGTTGCGACCTTCACAACGCGTTGCGAAGGTTCTCAAGCCATAAGGGTCATAACGTATTGCCGCAACGTGTTGTGAGACAGTAGCAACGCGTTGCGACATTTTGGCAACGCGTTGCGGCCTCGGCCAATCAAAATCATGAATTTCTGTGACGTATTTCAAAAAATAGATCCACAACGCGTTGCGGCAATACGTTATGACCCTTATGGCTTTCACAACGTGTTGCAAGCCTTCACAACGAGTTGCGAGCTTCACAACACGTTGTAAACTTCACAACGCGTTGTGAAGGCAATAAGGGTCATAACGTATTGCCGCAACGCGTTGTGAAGGTTTGCAACGCGTTGTGAAGGTCGCAACGCGTTGTGAGATTTATATTTTTGAAATACGTCACACAAATTCATGATTTTGATTGGCCGACACCACAACGCGTTGCCGAAATGTCGCAACGCGTTGCTGAAATGCCGCAACGCGTTGCCGGAATGGCGCAACGCGTTGTGACTTTTTCACAACGCGTTGCGGCAATACGTTATGACCCTTATGGCTTGTGAACCTTAGCAACGCGTTTCGAAGCTTGCAACGCGTTGTGAAGCTCGCAACGCGTTGTGAAGGTCTGCAACGCGTTGCAAAGTATCTAGCAACGCGTTGTGGGTCTATTTTTTTTAAATACGTCACAGAAATTCATGATTTTGATTGGCCGACGTCGCAACGCGTTGCCGAAATTCGCAACGCGTTGCTACTTTCTCGCAACGCGTTGCAGCAATACGTTATGGCCTTTATGGCTTGCGATATACGCACTCAGATTGGCTGCCGCGTCAGCCACCACGGAAGTACTTTGACAGTGAGTAAAGACACACATGCCAATGGAAATAATAAAACATGGGCCCTTACAAATATACACACAGTACTCGTCGACCATGCACATCTTCCAAAAATCAAACCCACACTACAATATCTCAAAATGCAAATCCAGAAATAATCTGCTTGATAATATAGCTCCCACAAGGGACATAGTGCACTTGCCTTGAGAATAGTCCCACTGCTATTTTTACATGAAATATGATCACAACTTTAGGGGTGTGTTGGGTTATGCCCAACCACAACTCCATGATTGTCCCATTTAATGCCATTCAAATAGCTATAACTTAGTTATCCAGTAACGGTTCATTGTGCCTTGTCTAATAAATGCATAATAACATTTAGAACCATTACAGACAAATCTCTTGCCAGATAAAACAATATTTAGGCCACACATGATCATTTGAACCGCAAAATTGATTATGGGACTATTGTCCCTATACTGCTGCTAAAAGTAAAAGAAATTCCCTAAACATATGGCTGCATGGGACTATGCATAAGGGTGGGACCACACTCAAGTCCGCATGGTACATCATGCCCACATCTACTGCAATAGTAAACTCCGTCTACTGTTGTGAGAGGCTATTTTTATTATTCCTAGCTGCAATGACCCTTTCTGACTTCTCAATCATTTTAACCCAATATTTAAAAACATAAAAGCTCAATGGCTTTTCTTCAACCTTGCATCTAAAAATATAACGTTTTGCCAAAAGAATAATTATATTTTTAAAGAAGTGAAAATCTTCATCTAACATGCCTAAACATAGTTTGATAATTTATACTGAAATTAATATTAAGGTCATCATTCATCCAGATCCTCAGTTGGTTCCAAAATTCACTGGTAAAATTGCATCCCCACATTAAATGCTTGACTGTTTCCCTACTTGTCTTACACCCTTATGAAAAACACATCTATCTGTATCCTTCAAACTAATTTGACATAAAAAACTATTTGTTGGCAGTATATTATGTATACATCTAAATTGAAAATATCTTATATATGTGTCCATTGAACAGACAAAAGCCATTGAATAAACAGCCTTCCAATTCACATCCAGTATAGATGATGTGACCTATGACGTAACTTGTTGACATTCAAGACGCCCTCTGTTGTGTTCTGGCAGGCAAAATATTACAGTAGTTTCTGTGACAGACCACATGAAATCTGGTTATAAATTACTTTCCTGATCTAAATTGGTCACAAAATGCAGCTGGTAGCATTAGCTTATTATGCTTGATAAGAAAGTTAGTATTATTTAATTCGAAACAAAAGTTACAGCAAAAAAAACAGAATTTCCCCATGCAAAGTATAGGTGCTTTTGCCTGCCAGTTTCTCTCTTACACCAACAGGGGGCGCCATAAACATAACAAATGTCACATCATCTTATCAAAATCAACCTCAGCTTTAGCATTCCAATACCCCTGAGCATTTGGTATTACTTGCTTTCTGATCTTTTCATATGCAAATTTGAATACCCTCTTAGTGCTCATAATCTCAAACAACAGCTGATCATCCACCTGGCTGCTACGCTGATTTACTGAATAGAAGAGTATTGAAACGATCTAGAATATAGTTTAATAATTGTTATAATTTTGATTTGGATCGAATTAACCGTGGTATTGCAACTACTTATCTCAAATCATCGTGTCCTCGAATATACGGGCCTACACACTTTGTGTCCACTACTGTACTTCATGCAAAATGCTTAACGAATTATTAGTTCATGAATATGGAGTAATACACTTTCAATAATGTTACAAACAATGCATACAAGTTATATTTAAAATAACCCCTTTAAAGCAGAATCCGTACTAAGAATGGCAGTATATGATACACACTATAAAATAATTATTAAGCAAATAGAGCCATTTCGTGGAAAAATGAGATCATATTAACCAAAACAATGGATTGAAACATCTGGTCTGATTAGGTGCTACAGGGTGTCCAAAAAATGTTAAAACGCGGGGCAAGAGCTTATTGTAAAATGTGTCAAGGTGCACATGGGATTGGGTTTGGTAAATCCAGAATACTTTTTATTTGTCTTTTATTTTCATCGAAGGTGGGGATTTTTTTGGCATTATCTTATTGAAAATTGTTGCGGCAACGTTTGGTGAAAGTTTAAGAACAAAATCTTTGAAATACCGGCTACTTTTTATGGAAATCATAATGGGTCCGTAATACTACAAAATGGCAGTTTTAAAGCCAGTTGTTTATAAGTCTGTAATGGTCGCTTACTTCACAAATGAGGCATTGATAGACGTGATGGGGAACTCAATTTCAAACAAATCACGTATTGTGGCTTTAAGGTCATGCAACTTACTGTATTTCATTTTCATTTTATATATCTAGTCGTAGGACACTAGAGGTTTTTAAAAAAAATACATACAAACCACTAACCTGCTGGCTTCCGTTAGATAAAAATCATGGGTCTGAAAAAATGCATTAAATGGTCTGAAACATTTATGGACTTAGTTATTTTAGTAAAGTGATGAATTCATGATTGACATGGTAGATTGATACTCAAACTAAGTGCATTTGAGGCAATTGACTCCGCGCTCATCAATTTCACATCCGAGTTGCCCACTTCTATAGCCGCAGCGACTCTACATCTTGTACTGGACCTTCTCTGGACGTCTGACATGCTGCGAGTTTGTGATTCGTAAGTAAAACAAATTCTGGCACCAAATTTCAAACTTTGGGGTTATGTGGTGATTTTAGTGTTGTACTCTTGGTGTGTGGTTTTGTTGCATGTTCCTCTGTGAAGTTTTAAAGCAATATTAGCACATTTTTGCAGAGCGCCCCCATTTTCAACATTTGATATTTTTGCAGAGTATGTTGGTAATTATGTCCGAAACTATACCTGCAAACGAAAATTCCTAAAAAAATGGCGTATTATCATAAAATAACGATTTTGTGAATAAAAATCTGGATCCCAGATTGGTAACGTAACGGCGGAGCTGGAAATGCTACGTTTTATGTACGTCCAATGATGAAAATTGCCACCTCAAAAAATAACCTCTAACTTTAACTTGCCTGACCAATAAACAACTAATGGATGAGCGAGATATGTACATGGCGCGTATTTCCCGGCTATTTTCATTCAAATTCAACATTGGAAGGCCGTTTCCGCACCGTTATTATTATCGTGGATCCCGATATTAATTATTTAAGTTACAAAAACTGCCTTCGTTGTGACACCTAGACATTTTCGAGCTTAACCATTCATCACATTATATTTACTCGCCCGTTACCAATGCAACCGAGTAAAGATCCGCCGCAAAATCTTTGAAAAATTTAGGCGCTCTTCAAAAAAAATTGCTAATATTGCTTTAAAAATGGAAAAAACATGCTTCAAAAAAGTTGTAATTTATAATAATTTATATATGAGCCGTAATGTGTCACTAGACACTACTTAACATGAAGATATTCTCTTCACAGGGTCCTGGAATTGTATGTCAATATTACGGTCCCTGGATATCATTGTAATCAGAGTGTAGGGCGACGATGGAACTCAGACACTCACAAAATAACGCAACAGGTAATGTGTGTGCCCTTTTCTTTTCGATGTTTGTAACAATGTGTATATTTTTTTAAACTCTAGGTTGAAAAGAAATAGAGGTCTTTCACCTCAGAGAGAGGCGAAGCCTCGAGACCAAAGTGCACCAACTTGATGCCCAGAACCGCAATTATCTAACATATTCACAAAAAAAAGCGCTCAGTTAAAATATCCGTCATACACTTAACATGCACCAGTGTCAAATATTAAGTAATAATATGAATATGTGTTAAGATTTAAAATTGTCACACCCTATAAAATCAATAACTTCACGACTTAAAAACACCTGCCATCAATTGGCCTTCTAACTCAATCACCTGTATCGAATCAATTTCGCAGTTGTAGGATATTGTTTGTTGATGATTTCATCCCTATACATCCCATTTGAAAACCTGTGGTGTTTAACCAGGTAATGAGGTCATATGAGCCTGCGACGGTGCATACACAAAGGGTGACCGACCAACAACATATATTATTGCCAGCACAGTGCTCCCGTCATTAGTAAAAAGCTAGGGATATATTTAAAGTTGGATTCTCCAATTAAAGGTTTGTGGTCCAATTCTTAGCCTAGTAACTAGTGTGTAATGTACACACAGGTCCAACCGGGCCCTATAAAATTGGGTAGTTCAAAATCATGTTTTGTTATATTGTTCCCCCACCACAATGAATGCGGCGGCAGCCTCAGCGGAATAAACTTGCATGTTTGAAGGATTTGGTGTCAGAATACTTACTTCACTCATCCCTTTTTTTTGTAATATTGATATGTATCACAACAACAGCATTGGAGGGTTTTTTTGACAAAGCTGTTATGGCGTTCTGAGTGAATCCCTCTCCATAAACGGCTGGATCCTGTTACAAAGCTATTGTCCAAAAGTATTAGGCTTTGTTTGGAGTAGCGGCACTGGGCTGTCAATGAAATTAAACAGTAAATGTCCAGAAAACATGCATGCGTGTTTTTGTGTGTCTGAGGGATTTTGGGATCACCACGGTCGGTGGGCAGTAGCGTACGTAAACAACCAGCTTTTTGTTGTTCGGGCGGGGGGGGGGGGGGTTGGGGTGGGGCAGAAGGGGGGCACATACATTTTTCAGGGTTGCAAGGGCATCATGGGGCGCCAAATTTTCCGCCGCGCTACGCTCGCAATGTTGACCCCCAAATTTTGAAGAGAGCTGGGGGGGGGGGGGGAGGAAGGTTGGCAACTTATGTACCTTCCCCCGTTGGTGCGTACAATGTCATTCTATATTTTTTTGACATCTACAATGCGTCCGGTACAATTATGCGCCCCTAAAGTCCGCCAATAGCATACATTAAAATTTGTTAGTATGTATAATAGTATAAGGCCTATGTTGTTTTATACGTATTGACACACGTGCAGAAATCACTAATTTTTTCAGGGGGGGCAAGAGGGGGGGGCAAGATTCCCTCTGCCCCCCCCCCCCCCCGGCGCTACGCCCACTGTTCGTGGGTGCGGGGCTCTACGTGGCAACAGTAGGTATAATTATGCCAAGTATGGCAGGCTAATTAAGATCCTCATACTTTGTTACACTATTTCCTTCCTGGTCTAATTTTTAATTTTTTTTCGGGAATTCGTAGTATTTAACTTTTTAACTGAAAGCATTATGTTTTCCAACTGAAATTTAGTTATTAGGTGAAACTTGTTTGTTTTTTATTGACAACTTAGTTTAATCGAGAAAAGCTATAATTATTGACTGGAAAGTTTTCATTCATAAAAACCCTACTGTTCTTCAGATTTGTCTGAGTTTGCTTGATCTTTTGAACTGAGAATGACAAGGTATTAAATTGCTTTTTGAGTTAGTGCGGATTTTTTTAAATTTATATTTGCTAAGCTTTAAATGATATATCTTGTAGTCAACGTGTTTACACTGAGGTTTGTTTACTTGAAAATTGAGTTATTGAAATCTTTTTTGAGAACATTGGTTTCACAGTGCCCAAAGCATTTACTCATCTTTTAAACTCAGTTTTATCAAATGATAACTTGTTCGGAAAAAAATCGACTCATAACTAATTTTTTGAAAATCTACGTTGTCATAGAGAATCCCCTATTTGTTCAGGTTGATAAACTAGCATTTTTTGGTTTTTTTTTTGTTTTCAAAGACATGGTGATTTTTTTTTTTTTTCAAAGTTATGGTACAGATTGCAATTCCCAATTGTAAAAGTCGGTTTTTCAAGTTAATCAAAAAGCTGAATCTAAAGCAGATTGACCAGAAACCCACTTTATCACCTCCAGAGTTTTTTTCATTTGATTTTACAAAAAATATTTAAAGAGAGAGGTCCATGAAATGGGAGAATTTAAAAAGCCACTCAAGCAGTCAGTTCACAACATTAGATAACCATGGGACCTTTGTCAACCACCCTTTAATATGCTTGATAGACATGGTTGGTAAAAATCTGTTGTAGATTGATTATCCTTGTTGTTCGAGCAGTGTATTTTAACGAATCATTCTCCTTGTTCTAGAGTTGTTCTGAAGTCACACCAGAAAACAGAGTGCACAATTATCAAGATTCTTTGTGTTTCGTCGCGTGCAAGTTTATCTAGAAGCTTTGTTTGGCGTGCAGGTTTGTATATAATTGTGCTCTCGTGTCCTCAGATAACCTCTTACTGGAGACAAGATTCTTAGAATATAATGCACTGAACAACAAAGGATAACTTAGAGTTCCTTTTTTCCATTTCTCATTTTCTTAAAAAAAATATCCAACATGCATGTCGTTCTTGTAGATTTAAAAAGTCTCCAAAATTTTGAATGGACTTTGCCATTCCCGGCAAGAGGGCCGCTAATTATCCAAAAGGGTGGTGGACGACTCTCTATTAAGACGGCCTTCGAACAATCGCGTATCGTGGTTGTAATCTACAGTCCTGGGACGCTTTAATATGAGGGCTGCCAATGTTCTCACACCGGGACTATGAATTGCAAGATTACCAAGGACGCAGATCTGGGGCGGGGGGTACAATGCATTGTCCAATTGACTTTTGTAGTTTATCATACCCCCAAACCAGAGGGTGTGGCCTATTCTAAATTCTAAACACACTGGTGATTGGAAGGTACTAAACTGTAACCAATAGTCGGGGAGATATGGTTCAAGTTCTGGCCTGACCGTAAATTGGTAGTCATTCAATTTTGGTTGAAATTTAGATTGAGGGTGGAATGAATTAGAATCTGCCGGGGGCCACCTGGGCATCCGTGGGCATTTGAGAAATCCAGATGGCGTCGCCATAATGAAAATTAGCTTTCAACCCTATATTTATAACTTCCATAATATAACTCCATAGTTTGATAATATGGTTAATAGATACTTATCATTTATGGCGACGCCATCTGGATTTCTCAAATGCCCAAGGATGCCCAAGTAGCACCCGGCAGATTCGTTTCTACACACCCTAATCTATCATTTTCAGCAAAAAAATTGTGTATAATACTCAACTGTAGTCCAAAACATTAACGTTCTCTTCTGACTAAAGATAATCGAGAACTTTACTGGCTCATCTGGCTCAATTGTAATGTATCTCACCTGTGTATACGATATGGATCCCCAGCTTTCCCGAGTGTGATATCCGATTGAGGTATGTGGCTTTCGATGAAATGATTTGAGCCACAAAATTAAAACTACTGTAAATATATAATATCCGATGGCCCATTAAATCGTACGGGTTAAAGAGTGAAGCACAAAATTAAAAACTACTGTAAATATATAAGATCCGATGGCGCTTTAAAGAATCTCGTCACTCATCAGTTGTTCACAAAGAGCTTGTTACTTTAAACAGCTGTCCCTATTTATGAACACGGAATTAATGATAATAACTCGCTACCTGCATGATAGTTAGCCAAGAAATTAATAGAAAATCGGATGGGGGTGTTACGATTATACACGTGGCAATAATATAAGGTATTTAAAACTGAAATAAAAGACAACATAAACTGCGATTTGGTATTTTGAAGAATATACTATACAAGAGGCAGCTGGTCAAACGGTGATTAAATATAGCACTTGATTATTTTTTAAAAATATGTAAGTAGTGCATATGCTAAACCGTTTGGTATTCAAAATAACGTATCAAAAAATATTTTAACAACTTATATGTATTATATTTTATATATATGCCATACACATTATGAAAGGGTGCACTTCTTTCGTTCGACTTTCATGACAACAATAGAGAATTCTACACCCAATTAATCCATGGCTGCTATCTGATAAATTTCGCATGAAGCTATGGAAAAAAACCCTACCCTTAAGGTCCCCGGAAGGAAATGCAATAAAATTGATGTGGTTGTGTCAAGTCTACAAGGAGGGAACCAGAAGGAATAATATTTGGTTGGGATGACATCACTTTGTGTGCCATTGATTTCAGAGAGTAATATAAATTTCCAGGTGACTGGTGTGGATATAGGCTATTCATGATACTGACGGATAATCAATAGTGTCAACCAATTATGTCACTGGGAGTGTATTCGTTTTTCTGACCCTGTTTATTGCAAGAGAGTGGGAATGTCCCACAAGATTTTGAGAAGGTTTATCATATCATTTCCTGGGACCTTTAAACAAGCTTTTGGAACGCGACACAACTCCAGCTTTGAAGACCAAGAGAGACATTACACATTCTGTTTTCAGAATTCATGCTGAGATTGCCTGATCAAAACAGATACATTTTCTTTTAGAGGCTGTCATCGCTGAGAAGAAGAAGGTGGCCAATGGTATGGGTGGTTTTGTCCAGAAAGCAATAAGACAATACGCAAGACGTTCAGAAATGTTCAAGGGAAAGATCTAAAACCTAGAGGGTCAATCATAATCACAACTGTCAAGGACGATGTCTAATTGTCGACTGAGACGAAGTGGTGAGGGCATCGAAGCGCAATGCTTGTGAGATCAGGCTAAAGCCATCTGGTATATCCCATCATCATGCCATGTAACCTGAATGGACTTGACCCCTCTTCTGCAGGTCAGTCTGCAATGCACATACCACCAGCCGCGTGTCACAAGGGATAATCAGCACCAGTCGGGTCCTTGACAGGCGTGATGGATACACACGTTAATGAACTACAGACTGTTCCAATAAAAAACTATACAATCAAACTTAAAAATTATAAAGAATATAACTGTGCATTTTTGCCAGTAGTTTTACTTTATTGTTAGACAAGATCTCAAGCTCAAATCCTCGCTTTTATTCCATCCAATTTGATCGACCCTAAGCGGAGATATTGTAGTTGACACACGGATATGAAAAATACCACTGGGCAGTTTCACCTGAAGGTTTCAAGAAAACTAAAAGATATAAGGCGTGTAGCATCATTGTGGGAATTAAAACCTTTTTTCAAACAAAAGATAGTACAGATCAGGGTGAATGTATGATCATGCATTGGACTAATCAATTATTATTTGTCGTGAAGCACCAGAACTATTATGTTGTGGGTGAAATGAGGGACTCACTCTCAGGGGGACCCAGTATTCATGAATCATGGAAATTTGGGAATTTTACCCTGCTGAAACTAATGAAACAGCCTACAAGTCTGTTGAGGGGGACAAGACAAATGGTGAGGAACAAACGCTCTAATTGTGAGGGACAATTTAACCTTCCCCTATTCCCACCTGCCTCCAAGATGCCAGGGAGGAAGGAATATGATGAAGAAAGCAGTGTTTCAACAAAGAGCAATAAAGGAAAGGAGGTTTCTGTTCAAAGGTCGTAGTTACTTTCAACAAGGGTTTTTATGGTTATTACTTCTGCCTGAACCGGAGTAAAGCTGAGAAAACAAGAACTGTTGTGAATTGGAAATTCCCAATGACTACATGTATTTATTAGCAATGCGAAATTAAAGTTATAAAATTATGTATATCAAAAAAAAAACAGCACTTATCCTAATTTTTATTTTAATTTTTAATAAAGAATGTATTTTGTGAAGTGATTTTCAATGGCAACGTTGATATATCAGAATAGACGAAACTGGCCCAACAGGTTTTTGAACTGTCTCAGATAATTAGCCATAACTCCTGAACCAGGACCCCAAATTACAACCAACTAAAACCTCACGAAACTGGAACACTCCTAAAAGAATCAGTAAACTTCACTTGAGAGGAACTAAAATTTTTGTCCAAAAATTAATCTTTGATTGTAATAGTTTTTTTGGACAGTCTGTACCAGATTTTCGTGACTTGATAAGGCAGTTTTTGTCTTCCATTGAGCTAATCAGCTATTAAGTCTTGGTCATCTTTCACCTATATAATCACACAACACTTAGACACATAATAGGATATGTTGAGTTTACTTTATTGGTCAAATGTTTCACCTTTACGATGTTATGGCGAACTCTTGAGAGTGCGACTAACATTTAATTGTGTTACGTTAAAATGCGTTACTTTCTTGTACACGAGAAAAAAAACCGTGTGACCTCAAAAGTAAGGTCGAAGACGCACTGGAAAAGGTTTTTTTAATTGAGGTTTCTTAAAATACAAAGTTCTACAAGCACCTAGGCACAAGCCAGGTTTAGGGATTAAATTAAAAAAGATTAAGAGAGTGATGCTGGATGCAATTCGTGTTCTGAAGAGGCGTAGTCTTTGCAATTATAGAAATCATAGCCGATTTGAAAGATATCCGAATCTTCATTTTAATCGTCTGCCGAAAAAAATGCGGTACGTATTACTTTGTTTTTGAAAGAAAAGTGACCCCAAAAAATTGTTAATAGTTGCGGGACATGAATATTCATGTTAAAATTAAGCCCGACAGATCTGATGTGTCTCAATTTCTTGATTGTATCTTTGCCAATGGTTTTAGACAACACACTTATGTAAACCACGCATAGTCATGGAACACCCTGAATTGCCTATAGTAGATCTGATGACGATTTGTCATCTTCCGATCTATCAGTCCAAGATTCAATGGGACTGCCACACTCATGTTTATCACTATCAGCTTCATTGCACCTTAAATCGTGGTAAACTACGTCCACCCAAGGGGGTGAAACCAATTTTCAAACCAGTGTCCGTGCTGGGCGCTGACATTTTGAATATGGCACGGAATACTATTAGTTTGGGGGGCTTGTATACACCACATAATGTCAATCGATACAAACAATCCGCCAACAAAATATCAGTTTGTTGGATGTTGGTGTGCTATTGGGTGGTTAAAATTTTGTCTACCATCGCAACACACGGGGATTGCATTATGAGAAAAAAGAGTATCTGAAGCAACAATGATCCAGGTACCTCTTCTTACACCTGGCCACCCTAAACACATACATTAATGGTATCACTACCGATTAGTGATATGCAAAGCGCGGCACCCAACAGTATGTGGAGAAGCGGATGGCAGCCATTGCTTTCTATTGTTGGTTTACTCTACTGTTTTCTATTGTGGTCGGCAAAACATGCATGACGATGAATTTCTAAAGATTTGGTAACGTTTTGCCTCTCTACTATATAGAACCTCTTTGCGTTCCACTACATGTTAAAAATGTTCATAAAATAACAGCGTTTTGACTGCAGTGGGACTGACAACAGTTAAAATCAGGTTTTTTTACAGTCATTGGCATGTTTCGAGTCCCTTTTACTGTTATTTGCACGTTTTTTGAGTCCCGGCAACGTCAAAAACGCCGTTATTTTAAGAGCCTTTTTAACAGTGTAGGGCTCACACGTTGTGTAAGAAATGTATAGATGATCGGGACCATCTTTCCTTTGTGCTATACAATGTAGTAATTGTCAATGATTATGGGTCTTTACACTGCTATTGTCATATGTTCCTTGACAAATAGGGCTCCTCTGAAACTAAACGTTTATCTACCCGTAGCGTCTGCCTTGTACAATGTTGAAATCAGGGAGGCTCGTTAAAGTGCGCAGAAGATAGAGCCCCCGTGCGTAAATGGCGCAAATCACAGCTTGATCATGAGCGTCTTCTTATGTTGATTTAACTAGCTTGTTCAATGATATGATCACTCGAGCCAAGACTGATTACTTCAAGTCTAAAATTGTGAGAAAATTCTAAAGATCTCTTCTGTGAAGGTTTGCTAAAATAGGTCTAATAAGTTCTTGTCGGGTCATGATTGCGGCTATTAAGTTGAGTAAACAAAATTTGCCACCTTTTTGGACAAAGATGCTTAAAATAACATCGAGCTTGATATGACTGTTTTCCAAACATGATGCTGTTTATAGTGAAGGATCGCAGAAACAACACATGTTAAATTGTTTTCATCCTGCAGCAGTTTTGAGGGAAGTTGACGGTTGATCAGTAACATTTCCACCCCAAGTTCTTGTTGATCGATCCGCTAACTACCTGGATTTTAAAGCAAACGTGCGTTTTCTCTCATTATACTTGATGTTGTTAATGCTCATTGCTTGATGGTATCTTCCCTGATGCCTGCAAGCACGCGTTATATTGCCTTGTCTAAAAAGTCTGCCTGGGGGTGATTTAAATATTTTGAAAAACTACCGGGCCCATTTCTACTAATTCCATGTCTTGTTCAAAGGGGTCATGGAAAGTATTGTTTTCAAATAGGTTTGTAAACAGATACTGTGGAGCATGACTATTCGAAACAGTTTGAAACTGCTAACCGGGAGGGGCGAGAACAGACCTGACGGCCCTGTAAAGGTCAAGGTGATATACTCCGTGAAATTGATCAAGGCAGGGTTGTTCTAATGGCTATGTTAGATCTTACAGCTGCCTTTGATACCATCAACTATGAAACTCTCATTCGTCGTCTCAACATTACTTTTGGTATATCTGGTTCCACCCTTGCCTGGATAAAATTGTATATTCAGAACCGCAGCAGCCGTGTCTGCATTGATGGTGCCTGTCAGATGAAATTCATCTTATGTGTGGGACCCCTCAAGGATCCACCATGGGTCCTCTTCAATTTATCACTTATATTCATCCTATTGGACAAATTATGCGCAAACACAAGTTACTTTTTCATGAATATGCAGATGACTCACAAATTTACTGTTCGTATGATCCAAAGAAAGCTGGTGACAGAGATACTGCCTTACATTGCCTTCAACTGTGTTTTGAGGAAATAAGTGACTGGATGAAATTAAATAAATTAAAACTCAACATGGACAAGACTGAATTCATTGTTTTTGGATCCCCAACATAAAACAATTCTGTTGTATATCTCCAAGTTGGAAATATAACTGTAAAATCAACCACCTCGGTTCGCAACCTGGGAGTTCATATATATATTCATATTTATTTATTAGTCCATCAACATTATTTATATACAGGTACTGGACAATAGAACATGATAAATATTATAATAATTAAAGTACAAATATTACATATTTTTATCTGTACATAAATAAAGTTAACTGGACGAGGACATACATACATACATGTGTCTCATTTATGTCGTACACTTAATTTTCAAATCAGGAATATTTCTTGTATACGAAGATACTGTACTTGGATATTGACACTTGCCATCATATTGCATATTGTGCGCTCTCTTGTTCTGTCCAGACTGGATTATGGAAATTCACTTCTCATTGGTACAACAGACGCTAACCTGCAAAGGCTTCAACGCATTCAAAACCGGTGTAGAAGTAATTATAGTCCGGCGTATAGTCCGGGAACAATGGTGAACAATAGGGCAAACGATTCAGTTGACTCTTTACGCAACATTAGTTTCACGCTTTATTCCGTTATCGTCTATGGAGCCCCGGGCTGTGGCTCCCGCCGGACTATATCTGCTTTCTCACCGGGCTGTCCGTATCATTTTTGGCTTGAAACGCCGTGATCACAATTCTCCATATTTAGCAGATCTTCACTGGCTTCAGAAAGAAGTATTAACTTTAAGTTGCTCACCATAATGTTTTAAATTGTCTTACATGGTCGTTGCCCCTAACATCAATCTGGCCCTCATCTATGGAGACTTGGTCGCTACTCCTCCTACGTTCTTCTCAGGAGTAGTATGTATTATGTATTATGTATGTATGTAGGTCTGTATGATGTATGTATGTAATGTATTGTATGTATGTTGTATGTCTGTATGTATGTATGTAGTATGTAGTATATGTAGTAGATGTATGTATGTATGTATGTATGTATGTATTATGTATGACGTACTTTGATACATTGTGGTGTGAGTTCTTAAGTTTAAAGAACATGTGGGGAGTTTCACATTGTGGAGGTTGAAAAGGTCAAACTGTTGGGGTGAGTTAACATTGTGGGGTTGAGTTAACATTGTGGGTGGCGTGTTTTTAACGGAATAAACCTCAATACTAGTATTGAGGGTATTCCGTAAAAGAGTATTAGATTACTAAAATAAAAAGTGGTTTATGTTATTTCTATTTGATAGCAGGAGCGTTACATATGCAAAGGTATGTGCTATTTGTATGTAAATGAGTTTGCATTTGCAGAGCGTGTGGGGTTGTTTGCGTGATCCGTGTTCACTACCAAAGCATCACCGCTCCATATTCTTCTCTCCTTCTACATTAATTTAAAAAAAAAATTATAATAAATATAATAATTACGTGACTTCGGGCATCTTCGTGGCAATGTGAGTTGGTGTGTCATGGCTTAATACGGAATGTGTCTCCCAATTCAAGTTAGATTTTGTGTCCAAATATCATACTTAAAAAATACGGCGTTACCAAAACATTCAATTTTTGAATGAAGCCGAAAAGTTTACGAGTAAAAAATAGAATCAAGTAACTCACCTTAGGACATGCTATCTCCGACTTTGAATAAATGACCTAAATGACCCCAAATGACCTTGTTGGACCTTGAAAATGATTTAAGGTTTGATTCGTTGACGTGGTTCCATATCTTAAATAATCAATACAGTATTTAATTTAAACTTGTATGACAAAGTTTGCATGCTTTTATAAAGAAATGGCACAATTCTTAAAATATGGCGCTATCTGCTTAAATATGTAATCGAGCCCCAAATGTGATGCACATGAATTCAGCATTAATATTGAGCTCGTGTTGGCTATTGTACCAATACAATTGTTTTCCGATCTGTTTACGAGGCGGCGATGATCATCGGTCCAAGGGGTTTAATAGAGCTTTCTCCTATCTCTCCTACTCTCGGTCAGCCGGAAGACAAACCGAAGGACGGTGAATATACTGCCTATATTTAGGCGTATCGAATGGAAATGCGCGACGCGAAAATAATCAAGAGTGTTGGGGGTCTCAACAAAATGCTGACCCTTCTAAGGGACGCAATTTACTTCAAGGGGGGGGGGCGGGGGTGGAAGTTTTCTAAAAAAAAATTCACCCACATATGAGCAAAAAAAAAAAAAAAAAAATCCCCGGTTTTTTTTTTTTTTTTTTTAAAAAAAAAAAAAACTTTTTTGTAAAAAAAAAACCCCCCCGAACCATATAAAACAAAATCCTCAAGTTATATGCAAAAAAAAAAATCCAGCCCATGCTGAAGAAAAAAAAAACCTGCCTCAAAAGCAACGAAAAAAAAAAATTTACATCACACCAAAAACTTCCAAACCCCCCCCCCTTGAAGTCTAATGGAGCGTCCCTAATTCTGCATGTGTATCAGACTACGGTGCGTTTATTTCTTTAATGGTTAAGTTTAAACACAACTTTGAGAATCCGTTATTAGTTTCAAGAAAGAAACTTCCAGTCAGTTCTCTGCTACTCCTCAATAGGTACTTAAGGACTAAAACGAGATCGGAAATCTCTTTCAGGTATAAAACTCAGTTTTGTTTTAATTCGACATTTAGAGCGAGTTGATGAAGCGGATCCGGAATTTTATAACAAAAGTGGTGATTTTTATATGAAAGACTTCGATTTGAGCTAGCGATTTCACACAGGATAGTATATATGGACAAGCTAATAATTTAAAAAACGCGATTTGTTTGAAAAAATTGAGGCGCGCTGTTGGGAAATCTCGAGTCCGGCCTTTAAGATCCGGTTTTGTTCATGTTAAGTACGATGGCTGTTCACATGAGTACTGTGACTGTTGCCAGTGTTTTGTGCCATTTTGTTAAATGACTATGCTGTGT
This sequence comes from Ophioderma brevispina, assembly GCA_023653785.1. Classification (NCBI taxonomy): domain Eukaryota; kingdom Metazoa; phylum Echinodermata; class Ophiuroidea; order Amphilepidida; family Ophiodermatidae; genus Ophioderma; species Ophioderma brevispina. The sequence continues at coordinate 38,095 of JAMKCH010013873.1, read as the reverse complement.
ACAGTACGGGTGGCATACAGCATATAATTGTTCAGTTTGCTTGGGATCGTGTCCACACATAAAGTTCTAAATTCACGATTCCAGAGAGCAGTCAAATGATTTTGTAAATAGGGGGTTTCGTAGCCTCCTAGGTTTTGCATATTATCTACCGCTGGTTTTTCGTATCTATTATTTTAAATGAGAAAAGTGTGTTTGTTATCGGGTGTGCCAATCCATTGTTATCGATATCATTTCAAGGTGGTTTAACAAGATTTCCTTATAGTCCGGCAGCGGAATTGTTTTTTTCAGGTGAACCTGGAAATTGTGTATATATTTTTTTATGATGGATTTGTGTAGCTGAAAGGTACTCTTTTAGAATCTGCCGGGTGCACCAGGTGCACCCTTGAGCGTTTTGTGAGAAAGAAATTCAAGATGGCGTCAGGATGGCCGCCAATACCCATTTTCAGCTATAATTTCGTTCATATTTACCTAGCGGATGATTTGGTGTCAATATATTGTGTTTGGGGTCAAGGAATCCATTTAAGACCAAGTACTGACATTTATGGCTACATGTGATTTTGTTCCATATGTTAAAAATCCTTTGTCGGTTCAATTAAAACCACTGGACAAAATGCGTCTAATATGATTCTCAGGCACGTGAACAAGCATGTTTAGAAACAAAAATAGAAACAGAAATTTAGGTTTGAAGAACTGGAAACTGTGGGTGAAAATATTTTTCTCGAGATTCGTTTTTATGTCTTAGACCTAATCAGGTTATCATCAAATTTTTCAAAGATCATCAAAATGTCGATGAGTTGTTCGTGGCAGACAATAACTGGTCAGGTTTATTTTGTTTTTAAAGTTTTACCATTCGGCATTGCCTGCGGGCCCCTTACGCTTTTACTAAATGCGTCAGACTTCAGTTAAGCGTTGGCGAGAGATGGGTTTCCTTATTGTGGTATACCTAGATGATGATTGGGGCATTGCTTCTAAATTCTGAAGTGCAATTTGCTATTGTTGCTAATCAAGCTAAATCTGATCTGTTAGCCTCAGAGTTTGTACCAAATGTAGAGAATTCTATATGGAAACCTACTCAGAGCTTGAATTGGCTTGGCCTTACTTGAGATTCTAGTGCCTGGAGCTTACAAGTTATTACTAGAAGGATTCAGGATTTACGCAAGTCATATCCACCCTTATTTCCATTCTACCGTTTACTTCTGTGCGAGCTTTGGCTTTTATTAGGCAAGATTATGGGGGATGTGGGGTCCCCATACGGTGGATAGATTTGCAGATCCAACTCCAAATTCCATTGCCCAAGTTCTAAATATGTCGATGCATTTGCTGCTAATTGGAGATCTTAAAACAACTTGCTAGTGCAAACCCATATCGTACATTCCAAAAATTCTTTGCCATGTTAGGTCCTGTAACGCTAGATGTACTTTGGTTGTGCCTCGTTGGACCTCTGCTCCTTTTTGGCCATTACTGTTTTCTTCCATGAGCAGATTCAGAGCACTACATAGTTAAAAAGACCATTTTAATTTCTGATTCTACAGGAGTTTTTAGGCCAGGACGCTTTATGAATTCTATTAAAGGTGCCAGAACTTTTTCCAGCCAAGTTTTATGCATTAGGCTGGAAGGCTAATCCGCTGGTATTTTGGTAAAAACATACGTGTCAGGACACATGTCAAAATCGTCTTTCTGATATTATAGAATATCCGGTTAAGACAAATGTGTTGCCACTGGTCAGTTTGGTCATATATCCCAAGGGGGATGATAGTTTTGTCTGTGTATTTATAGCTCTTTATACAAGAATACGACAGGGTATTGATTATGTGAACCACTGGGTCCGATCAGTAACAGACATTATTATGTTATGTTGGGACTAGCAGTAGTCTGAGCAGTGCTTTTTTATATAAAACAGTTGTTTTATTCTGATTATGCTTTCACATACACAAGCAAAGCCACCAGTTAAGAAGAGTCTTGACGATGAGGTCTACTTGGATTCGTTAAAGGAAGTATTAGATGCACCCATTGACGGTTGGGTAGGTTGGTGCAGTAATGTAGGTCTTAGACAGTTTCCAGCAGATGCAGAGGACCTTTCTCGGTACTTGAATCATTTATACCATAGTGGTGCACCTTTCTCCGGAATTATTTCAGCCTTTACGGAATTAAGTGGCATCACAGTCGTCTACCAAACCTTGTCAGAAACCCCTGTGATGATAAATTTATTCAGGTCTTAAGCGAATTCTCAGTAAACCCAGGTTGAAGAAAGAGCCAATTACTCCGGTTATTTTACGTGCACTATGTGGACCGCTTTGGGCACGATGACTCTAGTCTCAAAGTCGTTAGATTATCTGCCATCTTGTTGCTGGCATACGCTGGCTTTCTTAAGTTTGGTGAGCTATCAAATATCAGAAGGTGCGATTTACTTCTCTCATGCACAGGTTTTCATATCTAAAAGTAAAGCGGACACATACAGGGAGGGTGCTAACATTTGATTGGTGTAACATGTACCAATCTGTGTCGGGGGTCCATCTATGTCAAACTTATCAGACAATAAGGATCAAGGGTTGCTATTTAGACCTGTTTATTTTTCTACAACTGAATAGTGTGCTTTGGTGTGTAAACTGTCAGAAAATGATGGGGTGCAAATTTTCGGAGTGCTGCCCCTTCTTCAAGGGGGGGGGGGTGTTAGTACAGGGTATAATTTGATATTTGTTTTAATATACACTAACGCGTTCGTCACCTCATAAGGATTAGAAAAAGTATATATTTGCCTTGGTTCCAACCTTTAGTTAAAGCGGTATATCCCCATATTGGTTCAAGGTCACCCTGGGGGTAAATGCTCAGATGTTTTTCAAAGTGGTGTCAAATGATTCCTTGTGTCATACTGAAACAGAAAATGCATTTTAACTGATTTGGTGATATCACCATTGCGACATCCAGGGAGTTTTTAGTGACCCCCATAGACCATGTAGACCCCTGCTACATTTTGTTAAATAGATAGCCAACCAAATGGCACGCACTGTAAAATAATACATTTTTGGATCCTGTGAGAAAATACAAACAACTTATCACCAGTTTCAACAAAATCTGAGCACTGGGAAATTTTTACCTCAGGATGACCTTGAAATGGGGCTATAGCGCTTTAACTAAAGGTCGGAACCTAGGCAAATATATACTTTTTCTAATCCTTATAAGGAGACGAACATGTCAATGTAATTAAAACACAATTGACTCGATTTTATTTTTTTCCTGTAGTAACACCCCCCTTGAAGAAGGGGGCAGCAGTCCGAAAAGTTGCACCCCCATCATTTTCTGACAGTCTGGTCCCTATTGAATGAAAACAGCAAGAAAATCAAGTTAAGCACAAAATTCCTACGGGAACTGTTTCATTGACATACCAAACCACACTAGAAGGAAAATACTTCACAAAACCAGGTAAACTATCATTTTCAAGGAGTAGGGAGTTCCTTAAAGAGGTTCTCAAAGCTGCAGGCTTTGATGATACCTCTTTTGGCTTTCACAGCCTCAGAGCCGGTGGTGCTACGGCCGCTGCAAATAAGAGGTAATACCAGTCAGACTCTTTAAGAGACACGGACGGTGGAAGTCGGAAACTGCCAAAGATGGCTATGTCCAGGATTCATTTGACAGCTTGCTGTCCATGTCTCTTAATTTAGGTTTGTAATTCCATTTCACTCATCTTTTACAGTCATACTATGCATTATTGGTAGATATATAATGGTGAGTTACGGTTATTTCAATATGCACCTGTTCCGAATTATGACATGCCATAGGTTTTGTGTTGTGATCATGTGATCAGTGGCTCAGTAACCAAAGTTAGCGTGAACCAGTAGGTGGCGACGGTCTTATTCCAATGTGCACTACAACGGCGAATTTACTTCCCGTGAATGTGGCCTCTAACCTTCACGAAATTTAATTCGAACATGCTATAACATGGGTCTGATTTTCATAGGTTTGAACTCAAAGGGGATTAGCGATTACGCAACCTCTGTGTGAGCGATGTTCAAATTGAAATGCCGATACCTTAATGTCTGTTTCGGGTCCTCACCAAAGCGGTCACAGGTTATTCCACTCGCTAACTCTAGCTGAATATAGAACGATCAGTAACTTTAAGTGCATTTAGACTATGGGGCATGTCCTTCTATGCTGTTGTTTTGTTGTCCCCATTAAAGGGCTAGGGGGAAACCAAGTGTAAATTCATTATAAATTATTAAAATCATATAACCGTCTGTTGCGGCAAATAAAACTGACACATTTTCTTGAAAATGAATAAATGTCACTTCAATTTATTTTCCCCAATATCAGTGACCAATAGATACACTAGACTTCAGCAAACAATGGAGCTAAAGATTATCAATACCGGCTCGGTATGCGGTGTAGAAAAACACTTCAGATTCCTTTTCATCTGGGAGTGCAGGACCATTGTTATATTGTCTCGCGGTTGAAAAGACTCAGGTGTTACCACCTCTCCGATTTAGACGAAGTCTTTTTTTAATGACGTAAACGCAAAATACTTATCCTCATTCGCAAATAAATAAATCTTGAGCTTCTATAGTGCGTGTTCAATTAACTTTGTCCATGTTTTTCATCATTTATTCGAAAAGGAAGAAAGACAAACAAACATCATGCCAGAATGTTGCGGGGAAAGCTTTGACCTAACAACTTTGTGCAGAATTAAAATCCGTAACTTATTGCTTAACTTCATTTGTATTCAATTTACCGCGCTTTCAGAAGAAAACTTAGGGTCAACGACCTATATCATAATGTAAACTGGCTAGTTATTGTGAAAGAGGACGGGTATTTGGTTACCCAACCCGAATCGTGGAGGTGATAACAACTGCTATAACAATGGCTCCGCATACCGGGCCCATTGAAATATCTTTAGTTAATGGTTTGCTGAAGTCTATACATATCTATTGGTCACTGATATTAGGAAATTGATGTGACATTTTATTGAAACATGTTGCAAGTTTATTTGGGGCAACAGCTGCCATGTTAATAATTTAGCAATAATTTACAACGGGTGTTGTTTATCCCTTGGAAGGGACTGTAGTGTAGTAAAGATAGCACCATTGACCCCAAAAAAATTGCAACAGGTTTTTTTGTTGGCATTTTCGGTAGAGTAAGGGTCAGCTTAACAGTTATATCAAAGTTGCACAAATCGAAAGTCCCAGAAAGTGTTTAAAGTATGACATAAACAAAATGGCCCGCCATCCGCCATTTGCAAAACATAAGTCCTCACTCGCTGGCAATAAATGACGAAAAGGACAAAAAGGATGTCATTCCTAATAAAGTCTAGCATAACCAAATCCATATTAAAAAAGGGGTTATTAGTGGAGATTCATCTTGACCTATAAATCCAATATGCCGCCATCCGCCAGGTTGGAAAGTACAAATTCGTGTATCTCTGGTACCGGAATGGGCCAACAAAACGACCAAACAAGAGATCATTTAAATGATTCTAGCAGGAAAAATCCATTAAAAGGGGTTTATGGAAGATTGAGGATATCTCTTGACCTCTAAAGCAATATGGCTGCCATCCGCCATGTTGGAACGTACAAATTCTTGTATCGCTGGTACCGGATGGGCCACCAAAACGACAAAACAAAATGTCATGTCCTATTAATTCTAGATCCATAAACAAATCTATTAAAATGGGGTTGAGGAAGTGAGATACATCTTGGACCGCTAATCCCATATGGCTATAATCACTTGTTTAAAGTGACAAAGTATTATCTCTGGTTACCAACAGGGCCAAGGAAGACAAATATAGTGTTATTTTTTTATTAATTGTAGCATACGAAATACCGTACATTAAGATGGTTGTTGAAAAGTTTTGAGAGCCCCTTGACGTCTGCAAATGGCCACTGTCCGCCATTTAAAAAGTGAAACCATAAATCCTCCTGTTAGCATCCGACAGATTACAATGGGCCATGAGGTGTAATTTTCTATTCCGGAGCGATTTACAAATTTAAATTGACATTATGTTGTGTACAGTTGAAATTGTGAATTTTGAAAGAACAATTTATACAATTTCAACTATTTGTATCACCTCATCACCAAAATAGTGACCGAAAACTCTTGTTTGAAGTGGTAGATGAGATCGACGACATCTATTAAACTAGTACAATTTAGTCTTCAAGTTCATCATCATCAGAGACTGTTTCTTGTCCATGTTTTCGTGGGATGTCAACAAGCTGTGGTGAAAACTTTTTGGAAAGGTACGTAGCATATTCAAAGACTTGATGATTGATCATGAACAGGGACACCATGGTTGCAGCCTTCATCTTTCTATAGATTAAGATCTAATGTTGATGCGATCTGGGAAAAACCCGCCAACGCCATGGTGCAAAATTAATTTGAGTTTTGACTATCATTGCAACGTTTGCAAATAAAAGTTTCCCAAAACGTTTTACTTCATTCTTCTATGATACAATATCAAAAGTTATTGCCTTAACAATTGACCAAAAAATAAAGTACAACAGAACAGATTTTAAGGTATTGTCTTTATTTTTCAAAACCTGTCCGTGTGCGACATGGTGGCGATAATTTTTTCCCAGATCACAGCACATATTGGTAGTAAAAAATACTCGTAACACAGGGTTACCATGTAAGACTTTGAGGGGAAGAAAAACAGTTATTGCCAGCCCCAAATATTCTGAGTTAGTAGTAGCATTGGCAGGTAGGAATACGATAGGAGCAAATGCCATATCACTGAAAGCGCTTCAGAAGCGGATATCATACACAGATGTTTTCGCTGTGTGTCTGTCAGACCAAAAGTAAAGGTCATAACAACCCTTTTCTGCCTGTGGAGAACGTAGTATCAACAGATCTGTCTTCTCCAATTTGGGATTGTTGACCTAAATTATGCCATGTGAAAATTTGTTGCATTTAGATGTCTCCTTATTAGCGATCCTAGTTCGCGACGTTCAGTGTGCTCTCTTTTGTGTTTGGTTCACGTGTCTCATCAAAGACATGCATGCTTGCCATAGTGATCAACTGGAAAGATGCACATAATCATCAGTATTGAAAATAGTACTATAAGGTTTCCCTCTTCATTTCAAGCGAGTGTTAAAATGAGAACCTCATCAACAACATAGGGATCAGTCTTTGGACAATGTCTCAGGGGCAGCAGCTATGACGGAGAACATGTCGTAAATAGCTATCAGAAACTGTGCTTTAAAACATGGCTTGGCCTACTAAAAAAAACGGATGGCGGATATGGTTTAAAGTTCATGGCAAAGCACAGATTCTAATGACAGTTCCTCCAGAGTGTGCTACCAAAAGAATATTTGAAATAACAGAGCTACGGTCATCAGTTACCTTGACACCCAATCAGATGCAGGGTCTTGACTTTGTTGCCATTTGTAGCTATATAGAAAAGTCAGCTTGTCCTTCCATTCCTTTGACTGTATCTTTGCCTACTTTGAACAGATCTTTTCATTGACATCCTCACCAGCATTTATGCCTTATGAAAATGTTTCTCAAGGCCTTTTCTCATGTGTAAGGGAGAAATGCTGTTCAAACCTTGGCGGACGCAGACTTCCAAACCCCAAACAATACAACAGTGAGTCTGGCTCTACCGTTACAAACAATTTAGCTGCTGCCTCAGATGCAAGAAGAAGAACTACTGATGCATGGTGTCCGAAGCAACAACGATACTGCCACGTAAATATATGCAGAAGAGATGAAAGCTGTTATATAATATAGCAAAATGGGCCGTCGCCATGGCATAATTTAAGTCAAAAATATGATTGGGAAGACACAGTCTATTAATACTTCTCCATATGCAGAAGAGGGCTGTTAATGACGTTTACTTTTGCGTTCTGACAGAGACAAGAGAGAGAAAATATATGTGTCCTAATTAAAGTTTTGAGCCGCATTTATTCAGTGATAACATTCCTTCTAATCTGCTGTGTGCCCATGCATTTTAAAGAGTTGCGAGACTACTTCAGGAATATTGTGGCTGCAAAGAGTATATTCTATCTTCAAGCGTTAAGTCTGGCGACCCTTGTATGAACTGTCCAGCTATTTTGTATCCCAATATGGAGTCTGTGAATCGATCGAAAGTGAAAGCTGCCAATGCAATGGTGTCCCTGTTCAATGGTAGAAATCGGAAGTCTTTTGGCTAAAGGCATACCCAGGGCATTAACAGCAGGAGCTAACGTCTGGTAGAAACCACTGATGGGTCAGTGGTGCCGAGGTAGCGATTAACCTCCTTTTTTAAAACCGGCCAGATGATTAGTAGCAGGAATGCGCTCAGAAGGGACATACCAGATGTGGGCAGTGAGGAATAAATGCAAGGTCATGAGATCGTACTGACAGCGTAGATGAGAGCTATACTCTTGAGTTTTAGGCATCAGTTGGCAAAGTAGTTCAGGAGCCTCCAGATAGAACCTGCAGTGAAAGAGTTGTAGTTTGCCTCCAAATGCTCTTCGTTGTTATAAAACCTGAAATATTTCCACTAAAAACCTCCGCTGCAAACTCCTCTGTAGGAGAACGTATTTACAGCTCATTCCATGGCTGTGCAGACTGATGTCACATAACTGACTGGGACTGGATAGTACAAAGAGGAATGATTTCCCCTCATGAACAAGTCTTGCACCAGAGTTTCTCACCGGAAATGATCCTATTCAATTGTTCTTCAGGATGCATCACATGAAATGAACCTGTAGAAAGAATGGAATGCACCCCACACAACTTTTGGACACTACTACTACTAAACAAAGTTTTAAATCCGGTTTTATCCCCGCCACGGGGGTGGCCGGATTCACCTCACATTGCAGGCCGCCTGACTCCTTCCTTCCATTTCAACCGATTCAATGCATCCTCCTCCCAACCCCCCTCCTCTCCTCCTCCTCCACTTGTTTCTTCCAGGTCTTCTTTGACGTCCCCTCCCCTCAAACCGCTCACCTCGAACTCAAAAGCCCTTCTTAACAAATGCGCATCAGCCTTCCTCAACACATGCCCAGACCAACGTACACTATTCGCCTTCACCAACCGTCCACCGCCTCTTCCAAACCCAACATCGGCATCAAGTCCTCGTCTTCCTCCTGTCCATCAACTTCACACACACATCGCTCTCATCATTGCTCTCCTCTGTCCTCCTCAAAATCCCATCTCATTTGTCGCTCCGACACCACGTCTCACTCCCATACAGCATCACTGATCTCACACAGCCTCTTTAACACCATTCCTTTCATCTTCAAGGATATCTTTTCATTCAATCAACGAAATACTACCACGGCACACCCAATGAGACATCGGGAGCGTTCCATGTTATAGAAAAATAAAAAAAATAAAAAAAATAAAAAAAATAAAAAAAATAAAAAAAATAAAAAAAATCCCCCTTCCCTCCCCGTCCCCCGGCACCCCGAAAAGCTCCGCTACCCTCTCTCTTTCACCTCCCAACCATCCCCTACACCCAACAATGGCAAAGGAGGGGAGAATGATCCAGAAAAAAAAGCGAGAGATGGCGAAGCCCCGAGTAATCAGACCCTCCCCTTCTCCCTAGGTATGTGAACTCCTTTGCTGACTCCACCTCATCACACACCTCATTACTCGCTACCACCTCCCTCTCCGCCCATCACCGCACTTTTGTCTTTCCAAGGTTACCTTCAGACCCTTCTCTCGCAGCCTTCTTCCATTTCCAAAACTTCTCCCTCAGTCCCTCCCAATGTCTCACTCATTAAAACCAACTCATCCGCATACAACTCTCACTCAGCAAACCTTCTTTTGCCCTCTCCTTTACTACATCAATCACAATTGCAACAATCAATGGCGAAAGTACAGAACCTGATGCACACCCACCTTCACCTCCAAACTCCGCGGACATATCAGACCCCACTCTAACTTTCGTTTTTGGCTCCTTCATATCAAACTCATCACTGCTCTAACCACTACTTCTGGTAATCTCTCTCTCTACCTCATCGCCCACTCCATCACTTTCCTAGTTACCCTATCAAATGCCTCCTCCAAGTCAAAACACATATACAGCTACTTCCCTTTAGCTCGGTTATTCCTCTTGCAACCTCCTTAAAATAAACACTGCATCTATAGTTCCCCCCAACCCCGAACCGCCGCAACGGCCAGACGGAGTAACTCGAGCCAGAGAACCCACCTAAAGACGGGAGGGGGAACGAAAAAAAAGACCAAGAGACCGTGAATCCCCAAAAATTACCAAGGGAAGGTGAATGCAAAACCGTACCAAGCGAAAACAAAAGAAAAAAGAGCGACTAGGAAGCGGGCGGGTAATAAAACTAAGGGAGCACCGCATGCGTTCCCAAAGGATATGGCAAATAGTGTACAGTCCCGCGCAAACAAGCAGACAACGGAAAAGGTGGCGCGGCCAGTACCCAAGTAATCGATCACGCAGCTAGGAAAGCCATTGGCATAATGGGAACCCAAGAGAGAGAGAACAAGACATTGTACAAGGTGCTAGATTGCGGTGCGATAGAGGGAAAAGAAGAAAAGCGGGGGACAACGCCGGTGGGAGTCGAGACGACGATCACTCCGGCCCGGAGTTTTCCAGTCAAGATAAATAACGAGAATCTGTAGAATCCCCATGGGTAGCCTGGGGCGCCAAGGGGACAAAAGGATGCGAGATGAGATATCGAAGAATGCAGTCCGGACGCAGGGGGGAAGTGAGCGGGTAAAGGACACAGGGCGAACGAGGAGAAAGAATTCCCCGCAGGAGGCTGACCACAACCGGTGGAGAAACTCAGAGGGCTTGGGTATGCGTGGACGAGAAATGTAAGGAAGAAATAGACCACGAGACGCTGTCAACACATAGAAGATGGGATAGGAGAGGAGACTCGGGAGAAGCATTAAATTGAAAGAAACCAACAGGTCGCACCATGAGAAGATGAGAAAAAAACAGTGGACTTCAAAAAGAAAAGAATCCAAAGTCCCAAGAAACCAGCATAGTCCAAAAACACATAATACAAAGAAAGCAGAGAACGGCTGCGTAAGACAGGATCCGCGAAAAAAAAGAGGTGTGTGACCTCAAGGACCGACGGCGGGCACCCACCACACCTTAAGGGAATGGATCCATGACGCAAGAGTACCCAAGAATATAGGAACGAAGCGGAGGAGAGAATAAACACCCAAGGGGAGGTAGTAAAAGGGTGAGAAGGGGGAGGGTCCAGAGCGGTTGATAGAACATAATTAAGGGTGCAGCGACGGCTCAAGAGTGTGGGAAAGTGCACAGCAAGCAATGCAATAACCCGGGGTGGATGCGAACAAACGATACAAAATAATGGGCGTGGCAGGCTAATTAATGTGGTGAAGCAGGAGGAGAACGGAGAAAAGGCCCCGTGGATAGGGAAACTAGGAGCAGCATAGCAATGATAAGAGTGGCATTGGCCCACAAGACGTCCACGGACCAAAGCCGGGGCCCTAGTGTCAGGGTGTATGGCGCACCGAGAGAGATCAATTGATAGGGGAAATACACCTAAAAGGAGCGACGAAAGAGAGAGGGAAGTAAAGATACCATGAGCGCAAGGCATATGGGCAGGGACTTGAAGAGGTCAATCCGAGGTAGTCGTGCGTGCAGACAGCGAGCAAGTTGGAAAAGGGTTACAAAAGAGTCAACCGTAAATAAATGAGGGCTCGTATCCACGGGACGAAAAAAAACAAGCACGAAGGTGGTGCGATAGAGAAACGGAGTGGAGGCCTAAAGAATAAAGAGGAACACCAAGGACACCTTAAGCAGCAGGGCTAAGCGAGATTCCCCCCCTGGGCAATAAAACCAATTTGCATCTCATCCACTTCACTATCTTCCGAATCCTATCCCAGACCCTTCCACAATTCTTCATGGATGGCCTAACAACTTCACACCCCTATATGCACCACAACTCATTGCATCCCTTTCCCTTTAACAATTGGAATTACCACACCACTGCCCCCTCCACCGGCACCCCGCCCCCATCCACCACTCTCTGACACAACTCCATTCACACAATCCCTATCTCCACTCGCACTAATCACTCAGCACTCACCTCTGAGTCCCAAACCTCCCTTTCCTTTTTTTTCATTTCTTCTTTATTGCCTTCACCACTTTCTGCCCGGCTGACCCTCTTAACTGGCCCTTCCACCACATCAGCCTCTACCCTTTCTATCCCACTCAGTCTCCTCATTCATGATTCTCTCCATATTCTCTTTCCAAACTCTGCCTCTATCTTCACACTGAATTCAACTTGCCATCACTTCCTCTCATACACTTTCCCTACACGATACTCTTCCGATCTTTTTCATTGCCTTCACTATCTTATATACCTTTTGATTTCTCTCTCAACTCAACTCAACCCCTCTCTGCCTCCTCCTTCATAGCCTCCGCAACCACTTTCTTTGCTCGCTTCTTTAAGCCTCTTATGTCTGTCCTTATTTTCTCCTGTACATTTTTTCTCATATCTTAAATGCATCCTTCTTCCTCGCTATCCGCCTCTCTCACCTCCTCCATTTCCCACCACCCCGTATCTTTCCTGCCTCTCCTACCTTTTGTTTTCCCACACCTTAATCACCTGCCGTAACCCCCCTTCTTAAGCACCCCCACAATCTGACACATCAGTCCCCAAAAGCTCCCCTCTCTCATCTCAAAATTCTTCTTGTCTCTTCTTCTTTCAGCGTCCATACTTTTTTCCTCCTCCATGCACTACCTTCCTCACCACCTTTTTCACCTTCTCTATCCACATCTGCACCCACCACCGTGTTGCAATTCTCCATGAAATTACCTTAACATTCTTCAGATTATTTCCTCTTCCGCTTACCCACTAACACAAATCATCTCGTCGCATTCACCCTCCTGAGCTATATGTCACTTTCCTTTTGTCCTCATTCTTGAACCACCTGTATTTGCAACGCCCGTCTCTTTCTCATCACAAACTCCAGCAACATCCCTGCCTTCCATATTCCTCTCTCCCAACCCATTGCCTCCATGAACACCTTCGAAACCTTCGATCCTTTCCCCACATGCCCGTTAAAATCACCAACACTAAGACTTATTTCCCACCTTGCACCTCCCATTCCTCCGCCAACTCATCATAAAACTTCCTTTCTTCACGCTTACTTCCACACTGTGGCGCATAACCACATCAACCTCACTAACTCTTCCTCGAAAACCATTATCACTGTTACCCCATCGCTCCCCTTCTTACCTCCACCACCTTTCACACAGCTCCTCTTTCACCAGACTCCCACACCCCCAATCACTTCACTATTTCCTCCCACCACAACTTGTACCTTCTTCCCTCTACCCCCAACATCCTAGCCCCCTCCCCTCTTCCACCTCACCTCATTGTAACCACCCGTCCACCTTCCTCTTCCCACGTATCATCCACCCCTTTCCCCTTCAAAACTCCCCAAGTTTCCAGCTTCCAACCCTCACCCCGAGCCGCCCTATCGGGCTTAATACCGTCTTTGGGCAGGCGGCCCTGCGCGAACTCAAGGTGATTCCTCGCACCTTCCTTTTTGAGGTAGGCAGGTGCCGCCCATCCCAACCTTCGGGCTGGTTGGTGCCTTTTTGTTTGTACGCCATGAGGAATTTATTGGAGCAAAATGAATATTGACCGTGAGGCCCTTCCCTGACGTCAAATCTGCGACCGTTTCAGCGGTGGGACTAGCCTTTGGGCATCCCCGCCCAACATGCAAGGCAACATGCGCACATTCTGGATGACCGCCCCGTTGCTCTCACCTACCGGCGCCTTGTAGTAGATATTCTTTTTTTCGTTCACCAGTGTAACCAGCTTACCCTCCTCATCAGCTGTAATAAACTGATGGGGTTGACGGTTTAGCCGCCGACAACCGCCGGCCCTGGAACAGTAGTACTGGTTACGCAGGTTACCAGTAGCAGCCTCGAAAAGAGACGACTGACTTACCTGAAAAAAAAAAAACAGAACGCATGCAAGATCCAGCTCAAGGATGATAAACTAAATAGTAATATTGTGGTCGATCTCGTCCTGTTGCAACAAGTGCTTTGCCACATGTTGGTTAGATGTGAATATGTGAAACTACTTTCTTCTATACTTGAAGAATTACACACTTATACTGTAACACCATAATTTGAAATGAAGTATAGATTATAGCTGTAAAACTTTTCAACATGGCTACAAATTTGGACAAATACCACTTAAATATCATTTTTTATTCTAATAAGATTTGTAATGCGATTTTGAAAGAAATGACACCTATTTCAGTTAATCTGTCTTGATGCTATATAGGAGATTTTCCTCTTTCCTTTTCAAAACGGTGGACAGTGGCCATTTTGAAGATGTCAAAGTGCTCTCAACTTTAAACCCCATCTAATTATTTCTTAATCTCAATTCAATACCAAAATAACACCTTATTTGCCATTTTTGCCATCTGGTGTCATAGATAAAATAATTTCATCTTTCAAACATGGCGGAATTGCAGCAATTGGAATTTAGACGCCAAGATGATATCTCAACTTAATAAAACGCGTTCAATGGATTTGTTTTATGCTAGAATTGTAGGAATGTATCTGTTGTCATTTTGGCCCATCCGGCACCAGAGATAACAATAATTTGTACTTTTCAACCTGTCTGATGTGGGGCCATATTGGATTTAGAGGTAAGAATGATATCTCAACTTCATAAACCCATTTAATGGATTTTGTTGATGCTAGAATTAGTAGGATATGATACCTTGTTTGCCTTTAGCCATATTGCCAGATATAATGACGATTTATGTCTTTTCAACAATGGCGGATGCGGCCATTTTGTTTATTTCATAGGTTTAACGCTTCAGGGACTTCGATTTTGGGTCAACTTTTGATATATTATAAACTGACCGTTATACTACGAAGATGCCAAGAAACCTTCTGTTGCATTTTTTTTTTGGCGTAGTGGGGTACATGTACCTAATTTTGTCCTACTACTACCGAATTTGTTATGCAGCTTGTTATTTGGTCTACGCCCCAATTGTAGACATCACAAAACCAGAATGGTAGTCCTGTGGTAGGCCCATATGACCTTTCAAAAGATCATCTGCAGTTACTGTCCATTTGCCCTATTCACTGTGCACACAGTTCATTCAATAGGCCTATGACCTGTCACGCGTACTCTTTGCTTAACGCATAGACGATGAGAAAATCCAGCGCGTTGCCGAGGAAAATGCTCACAGGGATTTGTCTTTTCTTCGTAGAATCTCTAAGTAGAATATATTATCATCAATAAACATATGTTGAATTTTTATTATGATAGAACATTCAGAAAAAATCCAAAATGGTTAATTTAAATAAAGAGTGTATTTTGGTAGGTGTATCCTGCCTAACTCTATGGCAAAAATCACCAGTGATTCGTGCCATATATTCAAGAGAGCGCCATGGACAACGGTTAGACCTATACTCTTCGAGAACTGACAACCAAGATAATCTATTTTCTATAAGGTGGTGTAATTTGGGTGACATACGTACTGACAAATACCGAAACGACCATTTCTAACAGGCCGTACAAACATTTTCCAACTGTGTAAAAACGCCTACTCGCCATGTTCATGCACACATGTTGGTAATCACTCATCCATATCAGGTTCATTATCATGATTGATGGTGGCCCTTTAAGTGGGAATCATTTACGTACGATCAAACTTATGAATGCATTCATGTCACAATGATTCGGTCGGGGGGGCAAAAGGTCGAGGCCCGTTTACATTGGAACACTACTGCAACTGCACTATGTTCTGCACAAAATTGTGGTTTCGGATGACATGGACCTGCTGATTACAAATTTGAGGATTCATTTTTGTTTTAACCCTTGAGCATTTTGAGATAGGAAGTGGTAAATTAAACAAGGGCAAATTTGTAAATTTCACGGGTTAAAAGTTTATAGACATGTTCATCTGTTCTAAGGATTAAAAAACTATAGGTTCCAAGTATAACCAGTGGGGTATGCGTTTGCAGAAATGCAAAAAATTGTTCAAGGTCCATCATGGTGGTAAACATTTATATTAATGGCGTTTGGTGGTTTTCAAATTGGCGTCAATTGTTTTCGTAAGGAATGTTCAAACAACAAAACGGAAATATACATCAGCTCAAAGATATCTGAGGAGGCCAGAGTGCGGTCTCCCATAGACCCTTGTGGGCCTTAACACCAAGTCCCCCTCATTATACCCCCATGTCAAACAATTAACATGATTTACATATACCGCTATAAGCTAAGTATTTGGGCCCATTGGTCCGAGAAATCGTGGCCTTATAATTGTGTTTACCCGGTGTGACCAAAATTGACCCATTTTAAGCTTACGTGTTAAAAGTAATTGTCCTAGATTAGCAAACTTATACGTTTTCGAATCCTTAGAAGTAGATGACGCTTGTCTATGCACCTTTTATCCATTTATGAGAAACTTTACTAATGTAATTTTACAACCTGTTAATTTTACCCCCTTCCATATCTCAAAATGTTCAAGGATGAAAAAGTTGCATCTTCAAGATTTGGAATCATCAGGTCAATATTGCCTAGAAACCATTAAAACATTTCGTGCAGACTCTCTGCAAGGTCATATGCAATGTCTATGGTTCAACGGCAGGACTATGGGTACAGTCTGTGGGCTGAAAGTTTCGGGTCCTAGGCAATACTCTTGGCCACAGGTGAAAAATGCGCCCTACCCATGATACTTAACGGCTCTGTTCTAAGTCACTATTAGCATGTCATATAATCTTTGCACCTCAAAGCACATTAACCACCTATTTAGCCTACAACAAAACACCCTAACCTGGCAGTCATGGAGCCATTGTTATCCATGATAACACCAATATTACGCACAATGTCGACTGGTTTTATGACGATTGTGCCAACCTTAAGTTCCAGATTTGGTTTAAATCATAGGTTGTGAGGTGAACCCACAGGGTTCGGGCCTGATCATTTATTGCATATCCGCCATTTTGGGTTTTTGACCAATTTTCCTAGATTTTGTGGATTTTGAAACCAACGACAAATTTTATTTTCAATTTTTTGAGTCTTAAAGTATTCCTTATCCAATTATCTTTCATAGAAAACATGCCAATGGCTTGTCTTCCACTTAATTTTCTTCTGATGGTGATTTTTGTAAGCACCTGAAAAACAATACGCTCATGGCCGCCATCTTGGATTTTCAGTCAAATTTTCATTAATTTGATAGTTTTGTTGCATTTTGAAACCATGGACGAATTTTTTCTTCAAATTTTTAAGCATAAAAGTAGTTTTATGACAATAATCGTTCATATAATACAAGTTAAATGCTTGTCTTCGACTTGGTTAACATCTTTGGAATAAATGATCGAGCCGTCTATGTACATGAAACCCTGTGAACCAACAACCATAAACTCAGTTTTATCCATGTTCAGTTTTAACTTATTTGATGTCATCCATTTTTGAATATCAATGATTAGGTTCTCAAGCTTCTTGATGGCAGAGATATAATTATTTGGTTTGCCAGAGTTATAGGATGTGTAAATGAGTGTCATATTTCATCTTATTTGCTTGTTTCAATCGAGAGATAATCCCAGTTGACTGCGGAACACAAAAATCGAGCGCCACTTTCTGGTTGAGTGAAAACGATGAAAGAGTTAGCCAAACATTCACCATTGAACAGATTTGAAATTCTTCAAAAAGGAATTAATACATAAAGAAACTTTAAAAGATGCGAAAACTGTTACGAAATGGTAGAAATTATCTTCAGTAAGTAATGGCTTTAGGATATTAAGTGTATAACATTCGACATAATGTTGTTTGTTAGAAGAGAATCATGAGCGTACAGCAACCTCCATTTACTTTGGAGGAGTTTTATGGTCTTGAAGTATTGTGAAACGCAAAGTATAATATCGACACCTTGACATTGCTTCCAAATTCATTTTTATTGACTTCCAACAATTAGGGAATGCAAAAAGATTTGCTTTGGTTAATACAATTATATTCCTTTTGGCATGATTTTAACAGATATTAATTTTGTAATAAATTCAAAGTTTGTTTGTTTATTTCATCTTTATCATCTATAAGAATATGAAAGTTACATTGCACTTTCTATTAAAAACCTATATTTTTAATTTAGGAGAAAAAATATACATCAAGTCAAAGTTAAATGTCTACAAATTTAGCCAAATTATATTAAAGGATTACTAACAATTGCACAATCAAATAGTAAAATTTATTATACATTTATATATTTTGATGAAAATTTCCAAAAATATGCTAGCCGGTCTATTGCACATGACATTACATATTGATCAAATAATAGTTATAGGTTTGCATGTTTAATTGTTTTTTTTTTAAAGATGGCTACGTTAGCTGGAAGTGGATGTGTTACTGTATTACTTAACTTGTTCCAGTTTACAGTTCCAGCCCACCTATTACGTGGCACCTCTACAGCGAATCGGATAATGTTACTTTCTATTCGGATAATGTTACTATAATGTTACTATACAATGATTGTGTCAATTACACTTTCTTCTTCTCTCCAGTAGGGACGTATTTCGCGCTTGACATCTTTCCATATCCCATCCAGTGATGTATCGATCAATGGCCATATCGATTAATCCATTCTGGAAGAGTTCATTCCTTCAAATATTTACGACTCACTGAGAAAACGATACAGCCACCTTTAACAAAATAAGTCCGGGGGAAACGTATCAACAGTGGGTGTGCGATACAACATTGTTCACTGGAGCGTTCTCGTATGTACAAGTAAAATCTGTTGATAAATTAAGATTATAAATTGTGCAAAAATATAAAAGAACGTTATAAAGAAGTACTTCACGATCAAAACCAAGATTACCCTCGTCTTACCAAGCTTTTTTGCTAACACGGTTTACCAAGGGGGGGGGGGGTGCCCCCTCAAGAATTTGTTATAAAGCACCCGGGGCTTAGGATTTTGTTAACCAATGGATAGCTATGGTCCTCCACTTTCCATTGATACCAAAAAAAGTAGTCTAACATAACCTAGGATGACGTCACAAGGAAGTCATAAAGTCCGCGAGGTCGGCCAAGTTGGCATTTTCACAGAAAATAGGCCCGAAAAATCGCTTTTGCGCCTAAAAAAAATGTAGGATTTCATGCGGTTTTCAACTCTGAATGATGGCAACGGACTAGAGTACATAAATATAGAGTTTTAGAGCAATACTATGATATAGTTTCAAAAATGTACTATAAAAATATTCTTAGGTGGCAACCACCCCCCCCCCCCCGTACCCTCGACTTTGAGGCATCCCTAACCCCGTGAAGGTGCTAACTTCACATTGTTGCCCGAAAATGACCGGGAAAGATTACCCGGAAGCTTTTAGGCAAGCTTTTGGCATTTTAGCGCACGGAGCAAAGTCAGTAGGTGGGCCACCCCCCCCCCTTGAGTAAGACGAGGGTTAATATCATTTTTCAAAAGAAACAAATAGGGAATTGTACATGAACTTTTTAGCAACACAAAGTCGCTTTACTCTTAATTGGACTATTAACTTAAGTCTCCGCAAGTTAGTCGAGATCTACACTGAAATATATTCGTAAATTACGTGCATTTGGGCCAATCTGTCCTTTAAACTTAATCTAGCTGAACTGCTGAATTCGACTAAATATAGAATCCTAAGTCGATTACGTATACTTTTCAAAATTATAACCAAATTATTCAAACACAGGATATAATAAAAGAATGATCACCAAAACTTATAGCCATTTCAACTTTTACGTCGGATATTACGTGTATTAAGTGTTTCTTTCAGGGTCTTGACCAGCTAGAAAATCATAGAGGTAATTCAATTAGCTATGGTCTACAACTATCGTTGTTTCACTTTCACTTAAGAATTACAGAAGAAAGAAGATATACCAAAATGTTTAACCAGTAATGTAGAAAGAGAAAAGAAACCTAATTCATTTAGCTACGTAAGCTTAACGTAACTTGGTCTGGAACCCCCCCCCCCCCCCCATCACTGCGATACCCTGTCCACCTAGGCGGTACCGTAGACCACACTCTCTCTGATATGCTAAGACCAAAGACAAGATTAAAGTAATGTTCACGCAATAATCTTGAACAAACTCGCTCGCACAAGATGATGGTGCTCGCCCACACACCCTAGGATCGTCATGTGCTACTCATGTGAGTGTCTGCCCCGCCCTGATGGGAAAGATCAACCCATGCCCAGAAGCTTGAACCAGCTTTAAATGCCTCCTGCCGACTCTTATCACAGGATATCTTCGTCAACTTCAAACTGTTCTCCTGACATCCTTCGAAATGTAGCGAGCATGAAAGAACGTATCTGCCAAGTATCTAATTGAAGCACCCAAGTTTCTGGACAGAGACATGCTGCTACTGCAAAAAGCAAAGTCCAACCCTTGAAGCAGTCTCTTAAGGGTTTACGAGAGTGCCAGTGGGATAAGACTTGCTACCAAACCCATACCATCTAATTGTTATTTAACCCAGTAGCATCTTCCACCTGGATCCGACTCTTCATCGCTCTGACATATGTGAGGACCGATCGCCGGTCTCGGTGTCCATGCAAAAACAGTCTACCTTGAAAGCAGATCCAGGATAATCCCTTTGTTTGTGGAACATGACCACAGACCATGGAACTCTCTTGGTCTGCCCTGTGTTGGAGCAACCCCATGCACAGATTTCGAATTCAATGAAGCAGCCAGACGCTGTATTCGTACGGATAGTGAGAGCCCCTGTGTTTTTGGACACGAATAAGAAGAATCTACGAGACTCATTCTGGTCGTGCTATTGAAACGCTCCCGGTGGTAACGGAATAAGCAAACAAAACAAGCAAAAGCAAAAAAACAACAACAAATAAATAACTAAAAACACACACACACACCACCATAAAACAATAATAAACGCAAAACACCATTAAACAACAAATAAAAAACAACAATATCAAAAAACAAAGGGCTCAGAAGTGAGATGCCTTAACTTACGACACCTGCTGTGGAGGTTACTCTCTATTTCACATGAATCATTAATATAAAGCAATTTTCCAAAGTTTTTTTAACAATAAACATTCAATGAAAACCCTCTGTCTTTTACCAGACAGAAAACACCTCTACGGGCCTTAGATTATATCAAACATCAATTTATTTAGTTCGTATTATGAGGGAGGAAATCAACCTACTCGCACATGGAAACATCTACATAACATTCAGACACATGGATAGAGAACAAAAACACAACCCTAAAATCGGACAGATAATCAGACAAAGAATTCTGATTTTGAGAGTTAGCACAGGACACTGAGAAATGCAGAGAGTGTGAATGACCAACCATCACGCATTGAAGTTATTTATCACCCTGAAGCCTATTCGAAATAGGAAACACATTAGCTACTACTTGCATACTGATGCTGATCGATGTGAGAATAGAAGACGATCTAACAATCCGAATTCAAACACTACGGCTAAATATTATAAGTTTTTTTTCTTTCTAGAAAAAATTATCTTGAAAAATGTCTTGGTAAAATTGGATTTAAGGACAATTTAGAAAATGGGTTTTCAACGTTGTATCGTAACATTAATAGTTGTGTATCTGTTAATGGTTATCTTTCAGAATACAGTTTTGACATTAAAAGCGGAATACTCAGGCCTTGCCATATCAGCACTGTTTGTTTATTATTGCCGTGGAAATGCTCTCTGCTAAATAAAGCAAAATCAGAATATAAAAGTCCTAAAATTGGAAATGAAAACGAATTAGAAGTCAAAATAGTTCATTAGCATATGACCCCTACTGTATGTTACATGACAATTTCTGTATTAAATTTATTAAAACTCATCAACAAAATTCAGTAAAGTTTCAGGAGGTTATGATAAACAAAAGAAAAACTGAAGTCTTGGCTTGGCCAGCAAAACCCAATGATTAGTGTGTGAATACTAAAGTGGTCTACAAAACCCATTAACTGTTTGGGGAGTATACTTTAGTAAAAATATGGAAGAAGCACACACACTTAACTGGTCGAATAGGTTAAGAAACTAGAGAATGCGTTGAAAGGTGGAAATCAAGAAAACTTAACATTGTTGGAAAAATCACTATCATTAAAACTTTAGTATTTTTCCCAATTCTGTACAGTGCTACTTTCATTACATACCCAGAATAGTAATTAAAGATGCTAATAAAGATGTGTTTTTTCATTTTTATGTAGCTAAGAAAGAAAGGTAAGAGAACAACAATAACCAGGTTACATGGAATATGGTGCCCAAAATGGTATATTTTAGATAATCAAGATCAGGTCCCTGGGGGGGTGGAAAAAATAAAAATGGATCCTAACTGCTTACATAGAATAATGTAGAATTTGGGAACAACTAGCGACCTATTGGTTTGAGTTAATTGGTGGGGTCAAAGAAAATAGAATGTACCCATCACCGATGTGAAACCAATTGTTAATAACAAAATTCCCAAATTCTATCAAGATATAATAGAGCATGGTGTTTGTTAAAAAAAAATCATAAACCAAATTTCCTCTGAGTGTGTGAGAGGCTCCCAAACCAAGTTTTGTGGGGCAATAGTAGGTTCAAAATTTGAAACAAAGTACTGATGTTTAATAAGTGGAAGAAAGCAGGTATTGTTTATTTAAGTGATGTTTTTGATACAAATAATAGATGATGAACTTGGAGGAGTTTGTCACATATTGTAAAATAATGCCCACATAATATGTTTAATTGGCAAAAATTAAAAAAAAAAAAAAAAAAAAAAAAAAGATCAAATTAAAAAAACAACGTTGATCTCTGTATTCCTGATAACCAATTAATGATTAAGATAACAAAAGATATGTCTATTCACATTTCAAAAAGGAATACAAACAAATCTATAATATTTTAATAGAAATCCGAGATGACATTTTTTGATATGACGCAATTGGAAAATATCTTTGATGCAGACACTATCATGAAAAAGATGGAAAGTATCTGGAAATTCAAAATTTGTCAATAGAATAGACAATCAAATTGGCCAATTGCAAGTTTAATATTTTATATATCTTATGCCATGCAAAACGAATTTAATTCAAATGGACATTGTCTGATTTGGATATGTGTGAAATTGGTTATATGCCCATAACTATACCCACTTCTTTAATTTGATTGGAGCATGGTTGGAGGCTTTTGGTTACAAATGGAACGCAATTGGTTCTGTTCAAGTTTTAACTATACACTGTGAAATTAACATGAAGTTAATTATTCGAGGATATGATTTAGGGACCATAGTATAAATTCTGATTAATCGGCTCATTTTTTGCTGTTTCGTCAAATATAAAGGGTAACAGATTCACTGTATAACAAACAACCATAAAACAGAATTCACATATTTTATTTCGAAATGGATCTTAGACATAATCAAATTCTAATTATTCAAATAAAACACTTATATTGCTATAAAAACAGGTCTAAAGTGGCAAAAGTCCTAATTTATCTCTCACTCTAAACTTAACGGTAAATATGACTCTTATTTTCATGTGCAATCACTACTATTTACGTATCATATATATATATATATATAACTTTATTAGTAGTCTTAACTATTTGTTTGTTATGTTTTTTGACGTTCAAGTGTGTTAATAAATTCGTCTACGAGGTTTAAAAGAATAAAGCTAACACACAAGCAAAATGAGCATTATATTGTTCTAAAAATATTGACAACTTAAACTTGGTTACAACACTGAAGTGCATGTTGTAAGATATTGCAAAATAAAATACAAATGCTCGCAGCAGGCGGAGTGCCCATCTCTCTGGCATTGGCGTTTGGGACAGACTCCTATATAATGTTGCTGGCTTTGTCTTTTCTTTTTTTTGTTTTTGGGGGTGCGCCATCTCCCGCACCCAGCGAGTATGTTTTGCCATTCCAGCATATGCCGGTACCCATTTATAGTCATGGGTGGAGAGAGGCAAGCGAGGGAAAGTGCCTGCCAGTGCAACACACATGGTGACGCAGGGATCGACAACCCCACAACCTTATGTTTGAGGCGAGCGCTAATCCACTACACTAAATGTGCCCTCACAACTGATATGCACATAATTCCAAAAACGTAGAGCGAGTCAAATTCCATCTACCAATATGGAAAAAAAGAAATTTAAAATGGGTTGGTGGGTGGGTTTCGAAACCTCTGTGAAAGAGGAAGACTTTAGAGATGCACACGATACAAGAATTGCAATCGTGACCTGTTGTTTAAAACGACAGGCATGTTTTAATAATAACTAATGATAATAATATGCGGTATGTGCATTTGGTAGCAGTAGTAGAAGTAGTAGCAGTAGTACATTCGTAGCAGTAGTAGTAGATGTAGTCGTAGTAGTAGTAGTAGTAGTAGCCGTAGTCGTAGTATAGTAGTAGTAGCAGTGTAGTATGTAGTAGTAGTAGTAGGAGTAGTAGTACGGAGTAGCAGTAGTCGTAGTAGTAGTAGTAGTAGTAGTAGTAGTAGTAGTATCAGTAGCAGTAGTAGTAGCAGTAGTAGTAGTAGTAGTGATAGTCGTATTAGTAGTAGTAGTCAAGTAGTAGTAGTAGCAGCTAGAAGTAGTATACGAAGTATAGTAATAGTAGTAGAAGTAGGTAGTATGTAGTTAGTAGTCGTAGTAGCGTTAGTAGTAGTAGTAAGTAGTCGTAGTCGTAGTAGTAGTAGTAGTAGTAGTAGTAGGAGTGTAGTAGCAGTAGATGAGTAGTAGTTAGTAGTAGGTAGTAGTAAGTAGTAGTTAGTCAGCAGTAGTAGTAGTGTAGTAAGTAGTAGTAGTTGTAGTAGTAGTAGTAGTAGTAGTAGTTAGTAGCAGTAGTAAGTAAGTAGTAGCGATGTATAGTAGTAGTAGTAGTAGTAGTAGTAGCAAAGTAATAGCAGCAGTAGTAGCCGTAGTAGCCTAGTAGTAGTAGAAGTAGTAGTAGTAGTAGTGAGTCGTAGTAGAGTAGTAGTAGTAGTACGCAGTAGTAACAGAGTAGCAGCAGTAGCTAGTAGTAGTAGCAGTAGGAGCAGTAGGTTATCTAGCCTCCATTTCTGATTTAACTTTTAAAAAATAGTATTTTCTCAATTTTAGTTGAGAATAAGATTTCTCACGGGAAAAAGGATGGTGTTTACTATAAAGGAGGAGAAAGGGGAATACCCCGAGTTTGTTTTGCTTGATGCACCTGTTACAATTGCACGAATAAGGGAAGTGGGGACGTCCCCAAGGATGCGTAAACTTAGAAACTTGTTATGTTTTTGAGATCAAACATTGTAAAGATAGACAGGGATATTTTCCACAAAGTTTATATATATGAAGTGACGTAATTCGGGTGATGAATGCCGTTGGTTCAGCTAGTGTAGGTTATGTTTATGCATTATTATGTGGTAATAATCTATTGTAGAATGGGATTTGTGTGTATATATTTGAGATTTTGAGCTTAGTCTCGCCGTAAGCAGTTGCAATCAGCTATACAGTTTGGAGTTATGCTAGTATTATCTACAATAATGGTAGATGCTTTTCCCACAGTGCCAGGATTTATTAGATTGTAATTCATGTGAGCAGAGTGTTGTAATTATCCTACTGTCGTCTTTGAAGTCCGAAGTGTTCGGAATCAAAATAGGATTCAATTGTGGACAGAATGAAATCGTGGTGATTTTCTTGGACTGATATATGTGGAATATTATAGGTCGTCGAGGTGATCATGTGGGACCTTGTCGTCTTGAACTGTGGACAAAAGGTTTCTTCAGAACTGAGAAGATTCCAATGGAATATTACGTGAGGATTTATAAAGCGTGGTTTCAATGCTGTTCATTTTGGAGTCTCGCTAGAGGACCTATCATTCGTTGAACTGCAACGCCTCTTCTGAACATTAAGTCTCAGTTATATAAAAGTTGTGGATAAGTGAAAATTTGATTTATCGTGCTGTTTTGGACATACCAAACTGAAAACCAATTAACAAATAAAATCTGTTATAATTATATAAAATAAGAATCACTTGTGCACAAGGCTCATTTGTTTGTGTTTGAAAGGTAGTTCTCTGACCTTTGACGCCTACGAGGACGTCCATAACAGGTAGTAGCAGTAGTAGTAGAGTAGTAGTAGTAGTAGTAGTAGTAGTAGCGTGTAGTAGTAGTAGTAGTAGTAAAAAAAGTAGTAGTAGTAGTTCGTAGTAGTAGTAGTAGCAGAAAGCGTAGCAGTAGCGGTAGCAGTAGCAGCAGCAGCATAGTGGATACAGTAGAATAATAACTACAATAAAATAAATGAATAAAATGAACGAATGAATAAATAAACGTGCATTATTAGAGTAGAGAAATACGCCTAGTTCAAATCTATATATTACCCGGTTTCGTTATCCTAGTCAGCTCAGGAAAACATGTATGATCCATCCTGACCAGCGTGAATGTCCATTACAAACAACAACGTCATAAGTATCTGTAAATTAAATTAAAAGGGAAACCGGCAGTTTTGCATCCTCACTTTCACAAATTGTTATAAATAAAGTACACTTTAGTTTAGTACCAAAAAGATCCGCAGAAAAGGTATATCCCAAAATTGATCGCAATGCTACGCGAACACCTAATAGTAGAGCTGTTAAGCATAAGAATCGTTCATTTTTGAAGAAGCATAAAACTGGTATATGAACTTCTTTACATCAGAGGTTTCTGAACAAATAGACCCACAATATTACGCCCCCTGGTGGCCGCCATATTGAGTTCCAACTGGCAGCCAAATCACAACTTTTTTGGACATATCTTTAATCTACAGTAACTAAACCAAATTTTATGTGGTCTAAAAAACCTATGTTTTTGATACCATGAACCTGTTTGTGATCTCAGAATTTCAGATGGCCGCATGAAATTTGTTTAAAAAGGCTTTCAAATTTTTGCCATTTTTAGCCATATTTCCAGTTTCTGGTAGCAAGTTCTGATTAAAGTTTCAGGGCGGCTATATCATATGTTTTTTGATTGCCCAGGAACTTTTCAGTGATCAAACGATGTGGCTACCATATTGGATTTAGAGGGCGCAAGATTTTTAATTAAAAAATATTGATTAAAATACCGATTTCTAGCAAGTTTATGTCTCTGTTTGGGCCCGAACAGAACCTCTATACCACATACAAACGTACGCTACCGTGTAATTAGTCCACCGCAGCGCGCACTAAATTTCGGACGATTAACCACCAAACACGGTGAAATCGACACAGTGAATCGTGCCCCCCCCCCCTTACCCAAATTGGTTCTCCAATGTAAGAATACAATCTTCCGAACCTTGCTGCAGGTGGATAAACATTGTGGGTGCGTCTTAAAGGTCACGCGGGTATGTGTTGATCACTAACGTATCCCCCTTTCACTTCTGAGAGGGAAATATACCGCGGTATCGATATAGACCGGGAGGAACAGCATTTAATCCTGATTTTTTACAGGTGTCTTGTTATTATATTTGTATTGGCCATTACTTTGGCCATTATTGGCCATCTGAAAACAAAGTCTTAATTGTCGCGAGCGGTGGAACGTGACGTCCCACAGAGGTCAATGACCTCTAATTTGCAATGTTTTTTTTCCCCAATATAATATTTTTAACGCCACTGATCACATATAAAGTAAACATAACAAATTGGGTATCATTTGAAAGAGATAAAATTTAATCTATCGTGAAATCAAATTTTGCGCTATTAAATTGACAGTAGCTATTATAGGCCAAAATGATTATGTTTTTCAACTTGTTTGCGATTTTTGGCCTTCCTGGCGAAATATAAATGAAATCTTCCATAAGCTATCATAATTTTCCTTCATATTTTCTCCTAATATTTGCCTCTATATATTTGCTACATACACCTTGAGAAGAAAGTGTTTCCCTTTTATACTTTTTGCGTAATGGTAGTTTAAGTTGGGCAACTCAATTTCCGTATTTTAACCAATTTTGCTAATTTTAGGTTGTTTCCTCTGACAACAATAATCGATCGTTATATGCACCCTTCGAAAAAAAAGTGGTAAATCTGTCATTCAGGCGAATATGATAAATGGATCATCATACATAATAATAAAAGGTTCTTCAGGTTCCTTCAGGCACCCCGCAAACCTTTTCGGGGCGTCGGTAGAACCTTAAAATTGGTCTGCAAATGGTCTATTTGGAAAAAGCTCTAGCAGTATCCCTCTCTCTCATCTCTCTCGAACGGCCAACAACATTAACCACCTCTGAAGACCATTAAAACGGTTTCTATAAAGGCCAAATGGCTCTTAAAGGTGTCTGACACATCTGGTTTCATTGTTTAATGTCACCATTAAGGGCAATCACTTTTTTCTTGGTAGGCGTATTTGCGCCCCCGACTTCCGAACTTGGAACTAATTTTGTCCCTCAAAGTAGGCCTTAGGAACTGAAATCTGAGGACATTTTAGGTTTTGGAACTAAAATCCAGGCTATAATTTAGTTTCAAGAGGCAAAAATTTCCCAAAAGAGGACCTTAAGAACTGAATTACTCCTCAACTGGGGGTTCTTAGAAACTGCTGGCGGGGCATAACATTGTGTCTTAATTGGCCGAACAAACTCGTAACACTTCTCTTGTCAGTGCCCCCGGGTTAACCATTCAGTCAGTCGCATGCAATAATTCACATTATTAATACAGACCGACATCACTCAGATGGTGGTATCCATGAGTGCAATGGTTTTGGGGTGTAATAATAATATAAAGGGCTTTTGGGATATAGAGTGTAATCGGTGCGCATGCGCTCTGTAGCCATGGCACGTATGTTCAAGGGTATTAATTCGGTTGATAGAGATTACTTGCAGGGAAGTTTTATGGAGTTTTTTGATTTATTCACAGTAATTTAACAGAATCATGCTTGATGTGACTTTTAAGAGGC
The DNA here is from genome assembly GCA_023653785.1 of Ophioderma brevispina. Lineage (NCBI taxonomy): Eukaryota > Metazoa > Echinodermata > Ophiuroidea > Amphilepidida > Ophiodermatidae > Ophioderma > Ophioderma brevispina. The sequence continues at coordinate 9,348 of JAMKCH010013873.1, read as the reverse complement.
CACGAATATTTAAATCTAATGACCGTGATTGGAAAATTACAACTATTTTGCAGCGGGGTAATCCACTAACCCCGACGGATTGTGAAACCATTATTTTTTTTCTTAATTTATCATAAGTTACTACGATCTTTTTGAACAAGTTTAAGAGATTATTTTTAATATCACTGGACCGAGACTGCCATAGTAGATGCATGTAGCGTTTCACAAATACCGTTTTGGTAATTCCCAATGCCCAAATGAGCAGATCGTGTCCTACGCCTCCCCTGTTTTACTAAAGAAACCACATGTATAATGATGTTACATTTGTTTATGTTTGTGGCGACCCCTGTTTTTTGGGTGTAAGAGAGAAACCTTGCATTCGAAGCCCTATACTTTGCACAGGGAATTTCGTTTTTTTGCTCTGCTCTACTAATTGGTTTCAAATTAATAATACCAACATTCATATTAAGCATGCTTGCTAATGCTACCCAGTTGCATATTGTCCCTATTTAGAATCAAGAAAGGTTCTGCAGTATTTTATGACCCGATTTTATGTGGTCTGTCAATGAATCGACTGTAAGATTTTGCCTGCCAGAAAACAAGCAGAGGGCGTCCTGAAATGTCAATATGTGCCATCATGGTCCACAGTCATCTATAGCCTCACATCTTGATCGATTACTTACGCCGTGACAACCGAGATACAGAAATTCTTGCTGCTTTGGCGTATTGTAGTTATCAACGGTAAACGAGATGAATATTTGGTGTCACGTGTCAGGTACCAGGTCACGGTGTCAGGCATCAGGTATCAGTTTGCTCTTCGGGGGCGACCGATATATAGTAATCCGACTATGTTAAATCAAGGTCTGTACATGCCCTCCTGCCAAAAGTGCTATTAATTTTTTTCCAAAAGACAAAAAAACCGTTTCATTATGTCTTAACATATCAAATTTACCTTTTCCCTACTGCTTTCAAAAACCGACGTACGATACCGATAAAAATTCGGTTGTTTTTTCCAATGTATGGATACGTACGCCATTTTTACCTGAATGGGGTCCCGCCGAAGCAAATAACAAACGCCATCAATCCTGTTACGGTCATCAAATCTTTATTTTTTCCAAAATGGCTGTTATTTCCCATAATCAATTCCTTTTAAGATTCAAACATCTGTATTATTTGTTTCTTTATATTAATTTCAATTGTCCCGCATGAATGTGAAAAAGCTGGGTCCATAAGTCCTATACAAAACTGAAAACATAGTCCACCGGCTAAATACCCTTACGTGGACGGTATGAGCAGACGTATCCCCTGTATTAGTTTATATGTAGCTTAGGTTCTTACAGCCACTTGCGGGGCTGCGCTGCCGGGGGTTTTCGGTCGATTCAATCCCACAATGTGGCAGTTTTTGAAATTTCATCACCTGTAATTAGGTCATGCTATCCCACCAAATCCTATTTTTAGTGTAAAAAAACACATAACCCTGACCTATATGCTTATTTTAGCCCACAAGCGTGTGTACTTAGGAATTTAGCATGATCATGAAATTTTGTGGTTCTTTAAACGTGGAAAATTTTATCCCTAAGAAACTAACATGTTAATTACAGTAGGTACAGGACATTGAATTGCATGGTGGGATGATTCAAAACACCTCTGGACATAATGTACTCGGGTACACTTCATGTTACTTATTAAAATATCCATGCCGCATCCCAAACTGAAGACTGGATCATTCCATATTATGGCCAATTTCATAATCGTCAAGCTCGTCAGATAATGAAGTCATCCATTACTGAAAGATCAAACATCTGGGCGTTACGTTGTGAAACCAGATGGATCTGATGATTGATGGTAAGTAGGATTTGAATCATATCCCTGGGTGCATAATTTAAAATGACTATCTAGCATCATTCATATCAGCAACTTAAGAATGTCCATAATCGAGCAGAGAAGGAAAAGTTTGAACGGGTATCAGACAAAATCTGTCAAACAGTTATTAGAGCGTCTCCCAACTTGAATCACTGAATGATGATCAATATTGCCCATGTTTTCCCATAAGCTTCGTTATAAGCACCATCGATGAATACGTGTAATCCGGGCAATGCAGCATAAATACTTGCCAAAGACGAGATGTCAATAGGACATTTGGTGTATTCGAGCTTCCTCATCATCCAAATTGCTGCATAAGCTGGTGTGCAGCAGCAGTGGAATACATATTACTGGGGGCGTTGGCCTTCTCAGGAATGAGTTTCACATGGAACAGGGTGGACGTGTCCACTTCATGAGGGTCCACATCTCACGTCTTAACAAACTCCCGTCGGTCACAACTTCAGTAGAATAGAGCAGACCTCGTCAGAGGCTAGGTTATTATAAAGTGTATTGTAGTGTTGAAAATTACTCATCCGTGCCAGTCCGATACAAGAAAACCGGGAAATGTTGTCTTGAAGGACACCGATAACTAACAGGTGGAATCTGAGGACTCTTTTTGCCTGCCCAACGCTCCCTGTTGGTATCGGTCCGGGTGCCTTACATATCTTATTCATGGGAGGCGCATCAAGCTGTCGAAATATGATGTTGACTGAATCTGCAAAGTCGCGTGTTCGTGGCCAATATAATTTAGCAACACGCCCAATAGTGACGGCCAAGGGCATACTGTTCTGGAACAAAAACATAGCATCTACAGATATACATCACTGTAACATCAGCTTTGGATGTCTTTCTCGTCGGAAGAGTATTTCCTATTCCTCAAGCTCATCAAGGTGGACTAATCGTTTTTCACTTGTCTATGCTGGAGGGAATTTCAAAGCGTGCATATTTCTTTTAGTGCAGTGCGAAATTCCTCACAACCCATCGCTCAGTTGTCTCAAAATAAGAAGAAGCTAGTGGCAACTTTACTGATCTGAGGTGCAGACAGAAACAGTTGTCATCATCGTTCAAGGAAAGGATGCTTTTTTCCTTGCCGATTCAGTACGACAGTGCGAAAAGCTATGTGCGCTCTGAGCATCAAGGATATAGAAAGGGACTTTGTGTCCCAGGGAGACAATGAGGGAGTCAGATTAGTGGTGCAGGAAAAGAGGCCTGTATTAAAATTCCAAAAGTGTTCGGTACAGGTCATCAGAGAGTGTTCCAGGTTTCTGGACTCGGGAATGGCAAGTAGGTGAGTATGTTTCAGCAAGGAAATCGCACTGTAATCTAGCCCCTGACAAAGTATGTATATGCGTCATAAGTTGTGAATGAGGCTGACAAGGACCCTGTGATATATATGCACGAGAAACCATAGTTAAGTATTAAAGGTTTCACACCTCAAGATAATACTGCCTAGTATATTCTCATGTACAAAACACCATCAGAAGAAACTCGCATTTCGGCGCTATTTCATACGAAATTGAAATTTCATTCGCCCCGTTTGAAAATAACGAAAAAAAGGTTGGTAAATAGTAATGACGTTTTGGGGAGGGTTCCATAGTTAAAAGTTGTCGTCGCGGGGGAAAGGATTCACAAACAATATGTCCGACACTTTGAATGAAATGAATAATGCCGAAGATGTTCATCAGGGTCAATCCGCACGTATTGCACTGAGTTTTGGCATTTGCAATACAACAAATTATATCCAATGTTCCATTGGTTTGATTGTAAATTGGATGTTGGGACGAAAAAATTTGATTGAAAGTTGCATTCCAATAAAATTGGTTTTGTTAATGTTATTGTTAATTAATAAAAATCCAAAGAATTTTTCAAGTTCGAACTTAATGATTTTAGAGGCGATGATGAGGAACAACATAATGACTTTTTCGAAAACGTTAATTTCTAAAATGTTAAGTAAAACCGACATTAAGGTAATTGGACAGCAGTAGGCTGAAAATTGCAATCGTTTTGGGCAATCGGAATTTTGGTTAGGGGGTAACTTACAGCGGCCCAAAGTGTCACTATTTTAAGACAATAAAATTACAAAAGTGCTCAGATTCTGCTCGCTGCTGCTAGGAGAGGGCCCAAGGAAGACGTTGCCTGTATCTAGAAGACTTCTTACTAATGTAGGACAACTCGTTTTGCATATGCGAATGATAAGTCATTTTTCAACAATTATATGAAACCCAGGGATATGAGCGAAACCCTAAGTGTGTTATTACACAACAAACCTTTGCCCTCCAAAAAGCGTCGTAATGGTTGAATGAAACCAGAACGTCTTAGACACCTTTCAGAACGTTAATGGTCTCCAAGGGTTTTTTTTAGAGGTCAAGAGAAAGGTAATTCACAGAAACTTTCTCCAAAATTTAGACACATTTGCAGACGTTGAGGTCCTACAGAACCCCGAAAGGTTCTGATGGGCCTGAAGAACCATTTTATTCAATTTATGAACCATTATCATATTCCCCGAAGGAACAGATTACCATTTTTTCGCGGGTTGCATAAACGATCAGATTATATGTTGTCAGAGGAAACAGCTAAAATTAGCAACAATTGGTTAAAAACAGAAAACTGAGTTGGAAACTTAAAATACCATACGCAAATAACATAAAAGGGAAAATTTTCTCTCAGGGATGTGAAGATCTATAAAGTAAAATTTTGTTGGGAAATATGAAGGAAAAATATATAGCTGTCATGACAATTGTCATTTAGATTCAGCCAGTAAGGCAAAAAATAGCAAAAAGTTGAAAAAATCATAACTTTTTGGCCTATAAATAGCTACTGCTCAATTAATGCGCAAATTGAGATCAGCCGAATAGATATTTATTTCTTAAAGTGATCCCCCTTTGATGAGGTTTAATCCTGAGATGTGATCAGTTGCGCTAAGAATAGCTATATTGGTGAAAGAACAGTGCAAATGAGCGTAATGACCTCTGACGTCAAGTTCCACCGCGCGCGACATTAGCTTGGTTTTCAGATGGCCCAAGGAATGGCCTATACAAAATCAAACAAGCCACTGGTAAAAAATCAGGATTAAATGCTGGTATCTCCGGTCTCAATAGCTACCCCGGGGGACCTCCCTCTGGGAATGGACGTGTGAGTAGGCTGTTAAGACCCCCTTTTTCAGCACGTTGTTCCCCCCAAGACCCATTTTTAAATTTCACCCAAGACCATTTAAAAAAAAAATTAACACTGTCACCCAAAAGACCATTTTTGGGAAAATTTTCATCCAAACACCTCTCTTGTTTGAAAATCTCACCAAAAGACCCCCCGTTTTTTGGACAATTTAAAATTTGTCACTCGGGAAAAAAAACCTTTGTGGAACTTTGACTCTTATCACCAAAGACCCTATTTTCAGTGGGTTACCGAATGCCCTGGGTTTGGAAGCACGAGTCTTACACCCATCCATTTCATATGGCAGTGCCCTTGCCCCCTCTGGTAGCTTACCTCAGGCGCCTACTTTTGCAACAGTATCCCAATGGTTAGTCTCAGGCGGGGAAAGAAGGAAAGGGAAGGTAGGCTATAGCGTATTCCCCGTCTCCACCGAGAAATACCTTACAAGCTTGATTGTGCCCACTTTACCGGCAAACAATGCTTGCAGTAGCAACAGTCCTCTCTCCACGTTGCGGGGACATTCCCTTTAGATGGAAAAAGACTAACAACCCTCGTTGAAAAGTGAAAGATTAATTAGGAAATCCCAGTGTGCCCTACAGACGCAGACCGGATCGATCTGCGATGCGCACCTATCTAATAGATAGCCAGCGGAAGTCGAGAATCGTAAGGGGATACTGAGATTGCCTGAGCAGGAGAGAAGTAGTAGTCTGTTAACAAAGTCTCTCTGAATGACAATTGGCGGAGGAAAAAATGACGCCAGCAGTAGGTTGAGAGCGGCATGGATGCCCGGGGACGAACGGGTCGGAGCGGCTGGAGACCGTTACCCGATCACCGTCCTGGGAGAAAGACAAGGTCCCGACTAGAGATCCAGAAGCCGTGGTGGGAAACAACAGTTGATGGCCGCATGGGCGCTACCAGCAGAACCAGTCAAGTTGTCGGCTTCTGAGAAACCTTCTCGAAGACGCTCGGTATCATCGAAACGGGGGGATCTTGACTCCGTCGGAAGCTGGGGATCACAGCGCACAGGCGGAGGCAAAGGGGTCCACTGGAGAGCTTGGTGAATCAAAAAGACCAGCGGTGCCAATCCACTGACGACCCCTTTATCTTCGTTGCACTGGACTTTGTGCCCTTCCGGAGAGGGGTGTCCACTAGGATTTTCTCTACCCCATTACATAGGACGCTATCAGATCTGTGTTCCATTGCCTGCACCACTCAAGAGTTCCTTGCAGAGACTGGGCTTCTGTCCTCCCTCTGTTGATGTATGGCATACCGTCAATTGTCACAATGCGACAAGAATTTCCTATGGTCAGTGTGATGCAGTGCTTAAGGGGCAGAAGAAGAAGCTCCACAGCCGAGGCATTGTTTGATGCAATGTTGCAGGGGAGACCACCTGAGTACGGTGTTCCGGGTCTCCCATAGGAGGTGCGGGGATAAGGATAAACCCGTTAAAAGGTTTCAGGTCGTTGGGCATCCGTTGCCAGAATTGTTTGTAGTTAAAAAAGGTGGAGTAGAAGATCTCCCGAATTGCAATATCGAGAGGCATTGTTTTCACGGCACTAGGCCAACAAAGCAGTATTCTCCCGCCGGGGCTTGTCCCAATCTGGTAGTGTCCTCAGAACTTAAGGTAGATAAACCCCACCCCTCGGAATGAGGTAGACAGGCAGTGTGAACTCTTGTACAGTATACTGGGGCACCCGTGCAAGGAACCCAAAGGTTCGTGGTCACTGGGCATGCCCCTTCAAATTCATAGATGACGCCCACCCAAAGTGGCAAGAGGGTGTCCTGGAGTCATAGGCTTGGACGCCTTGACACACAGACCTTGCCTTGGACGTACCCCAACTTTGTCTTGCCCTGACTCCTCTGATTTACCAGGACCTTCCCGCATTGTTACGCCATGCCAACTCTGGTCGAGGGCATGATAGACCAGGCTGGGTGGGGTAGCGGCTGGCTGAGTCGCCATATCGTGGAGGGGGGGGGGGGGGTTGCTTTCCTCTCCTTCCCGGCGGCCCTGAGCGCTTGAGGCCCGGTTTAGTAGCCGAGGAGCACTACGCACTTACCGCTTCGCTCTGAGCTTGGAGGGACGCCATTGAACTCCGAAAAGGTCTTTCCCCGTAGGTAGTACTAGGACACCCGAAACATAATCACGAGAATCAGCTGAAATTTAGTGGCTTTTGGCGACAGTGACCGTCGGACTTCGCCGATGGCCAATTATGGTGGCCATCTTAAAAATTCAATGGATAGCACATTGGATGCAAATGTATAAGACCACCAAAGGGCTCCTTGGTAACAAAAACATAGGTATAGACATTTTAATCTTGCCTCTAGGTGCTGTAGAAAGGGAAATATTGCGGCCATTAGGAATTCAATATGGCGGCCAATCAGAGGCGTAATATTTTTGGGCTGTTTTTTCGGAACCTCGGATGCTCTAGAATCATGTACAGAGTTTCATTGCTTCTTCAAAAAATGAACGATTCTGGCAGAAATTCCCCCTTAATGCCTCAACTGAAATGGTTTTCATGGTGATAAAAACCGCTGATCTGGGTAGGTGTCTAGTGGTGGTTAAAAAACGGCGTATATATTCAAACTTCTGTGTGTAATGTTAACTACAGGCATTAGGTCATTATGATGAAATAGTGGCTCAGTCCTCCGAGCGCCCTTTGTATGTAGAAGAACCACATGGATCTTGTGATAGTAAATTTCCCATTAGATATATGTTGCTGCCGAACTGGGGTCAGTGTCATATCTGGTGCGGTATACCCAAACAAGAATGTTCACAGACCCCGAAAGTCAGCATTGCCAGCCATATTGTACCACTTGGCCCGGCTAAATGCCGTTTATATCGTCAAATATGACCGGGAAAATCGACAAAATGGTGATGTGAACTAATGAATGAACATTTATGACTGAACGCGTTCGAAACAAAGGTTAGTGATAAAGTAGACGTGCAGAAAGAAAATAAAAATAAATAAAATGACATTGGCGCAACGAGAGCAGACGAAAAAGTACGAGTACGAGTGACAATGTTAACATTAAGGGGGATGCCCTTCCGATTTAAGGATAGGGAGTTTTCATCTGATTAGATTGGCTTCATCCAAAAACCCCCACTGTAAAGTTTCGCGCCAGATATTTCAATGCGTTTTCATGTGAGAGCAGAAACAAACGTGATTTCGTAAAGCCCATCGATAGTAATGTGTTAAAATTAATATTGGTCGACCAAATGGGGACATTTCGTCATACTTCCAAACCAAACATCCTTTGAGCCCTAAGATTTCACAGGGTAATTAAATGAGACAAATAGTAGCTTTCTTATTGATACCAAAATGTTGACCACTTCCGGTAAAATAGGGGCTTCTGGGGACGAGGCTATTAGCGATCGGGCCATGGACCATTTAAACACGTAAAACTCAACAACCAGGAAACATTTGAAATACAGAATGAATTTCAAACAAACTCTAATCACGACAAGGGTACTTTTCGTAACTAAGGGCCAAACATCATATTGTTTGGTATGAGTGTGTAACCTACATACTCCTTTCTTCAAATAAAGACAGCAAACATATCAAGTTTTAAAAATATGCGCCATAGTATAATGGAGAGCTTATATGACGTTTCTGTAAGCAATCCCAAAAGGGATTTGCGACCATTTTCCATTTTCATTGCAAGCAATGTTGGTAGTTATTTTGGCATGATGGTGCAACAAAAATAAGCACACGATATAATTACTCTATAAATAAGGAAAAAATAAAATATGTCCGTTTGATTACAGTAGCATCATAAAAGGAACAAGTAATTTTTTTGGCACTTACACAGTAAGCTAGAGGAAGGTGGCAACCACCCCCCTTCCTACTTTGACGGGACACCCTGACTCCCTGAAGGCTGGACCCTCATTTTTTTCGTTAAAATGGCCGCAAACGATGAACTTACAATTACATAAAAGCCTTTTCATTTCACGGTTGCGTTTTTGTGCGACAGGGAAATATCCGTTAGGGGGTGGTACTTCCCCCCACCCCCGAGTCGGACGAGGCTTAACACGATTGATTAGTGGGACTTGGGGCAAGTATAATGTTGAAAAAAAGTTAAGAACCATGTATAAGCGTGTGTTGATGGTCTTGCTTTAAAGAAATATCCAATTTTACCCTTACTATGCAGGGGTGCCAATTGAACCATCGTGTGTGGTCACCTTGATAGACAGAGTACACCTGAGCATTCGCACTCAAGATTGACATTTACTGTAAACCTTTATAATTAGAATGATCGATTTGCTTTAAACAGAACACTTCAACATAAAAAACTCACTTTATTAATGTATGTGTCTTAATTATTGAAATTTCTCCACCGAAGTAGATTGTATGGTGG